>LPNX010214758.1:87968-147898 GCA_001517045.1 Pseudotsuga menziesii | reverse complement strand
ATATAGTGGTGTATTTTGTTTGTATTTATTGAAAATGTGTTTTCTTATTTCTTTATTCTATTTTCTCTGGACCGTTGAAAATAATGATCAATCTTTTAGATAAAAACATTCACAGTTTATCATTTTTTGTGCAAATAAAATTGACGAACTATTAACTTATAATAGATTGAACATCGATTTTGTTATGTAGGTGGTGATTCTTATTTCATGATGACGGTGATGATGATAATTATTAACATCCACTAAGAGTAAATTTAATCTATCGGACCTTAGAAAGAAAAGGAGTCACTTGGTTTTCTTTATAATTTATTTCTGTGCTCAAAAGCTTTAAGAGAAGCATTCTTAAATCACCATAGTTATGATGAGTTAAAATGTTATGAAGGTTAGAATTGTAGCATTTTTTTTGAAATTGTGCTCTAATGTGGGTGTATGCAAGGCATTTGGTAAGAAAATTATTTTCATCTTCAACCCCCTTTGTGTCACAAAGATGACAGATTCTCTCATCCCATGGAGTTTCAGGAATTGTCTAACACCCTGTTTCACTATGGATCTCTTGAGACTTTGTTCTTATTTTAGCGATGTTGATTTTATTCTTTATGCTAGTTAAAAACATACTTTTAATCTTCTAGATTAAGTTTGATCACCTCCTTTTAATATATTAAAGTTCTATTATCTTATAACTCTTTATTGCACCCCATATTTTCCTAAAATTTAGATGTAATAATACTTTTGATATTATCACTATTCTCTAGAGTGACCTCTTCCTTGAATCCCCAATGGTTTAGCCAAGACTTTTCATATTTATTCCAACCTCAATTACATTTCATGTGGTTTTGATAGAGCATGAAGAAATATTATGAAGCCTCATGTATCCCATGTTGTTTATCTTTTTCTTGTACATTAGGTACCTAGTCATATCCATGCTCTCAATCAGGGAGGGACTCGCTTCTATGAGGAGAATAGGATAGGGTGTATTGACTTTAATTTTAAGATTAAATACATTATAAAGTGCTTTTGGATTTTCTTTACCATTCTCCAAGATTCTCTAGAGATGTTGTAGCCCCATACTTCACAACCATATAAGATAACAAAAGTGAGGAGACTCTCAAAAAGGAGTTTCTTGCTATCCCAAATCTATAGGTTTGTGGGTTTACAACTATTTTCAAGTCCATAATAAGATTTTCATCCTTCGATAATCCTTTTCTCGTTGTTATAGTTCCATTTAAGCTTATGAAGAAGATAAATTATGAGATATTTATATGAAGTCACTTACTCTAAGTTTTTGTTTCCATACATGAATTATCACAAGTGATCTTTTGGGATTTTATTATCATAACATTTTTTTGTTAACGTTAATAGTCATACCCATACTTGAGAAAAAATCCTTGAAAAATTTTAGTTGCTTATCGATAACATAAGGACTCGTCGCCTTAAGAATGATATCATCATCATAGAGAAGAAGGATGATGACTATATATTTTTTCAAGTAGAAAAAACTGTACTTTTGTTATTCAATAGAATAAAAAAGTACATTCACCAAACTAATTTGTCCAAGAAGTTTTGATTCTAACAGAACCAATCACCCAAATATACAAAATAACCTCCATCTAAATACAGAAACATACCCAACATATAGATAAGATAATAGTCAAAACTAAGGTAGTCATAGAAAGAAAACCAAGCAAACGTATGGCAACAACTTCATGCCCATCAAGCCCAAAAAGTAAATACAGTCAGTGTTCTCTATAATACCATCTATTTTCTCTTTTCAAATGAGATAGCCTTTAGTCTCGAATAATTCCTCCTTAGAAATAGAATTAGCCAAAGTATTTAATTCTTTGAAAATGTGTTCTATGTCCATCAAATAAAAAGAATCCAACAACAACTCAGTCCTCGAACACCACTAATGAAGTTCCATAACTTGTAGAGTACACAATTTATTATCCCAGTTAAATATGACTAAGGAATCACCATATATATTCAGAGAGTCAATTCTCAATACAAAACCAAATTTTTCCAAGCACCATAATGCTAAAAGTCCTGCCTTTGTGTTAGTGCCAACATCACAGTTCAATTTTAATATGAAGGAATGTTCTTTGTTTATTTGTAAAAATAAGCTCACAACACATTTTCCCCCGTGGGATGCTCCATCAAAATATCCTGTAGCTACAAGAGAAAAGGGGATCTCTCCAATTTGTCTCCCTCTTTTTGGTTTAATCACTACAAAATTGTACTCCTTATACAAATTTATGATCCTCATACAACTATCAAAAGTGTTCAACGATAGCATAGTTTCTATCCTTCCACACTTCCCAACATATAAATGTCGCAAGAAATATGTGTCTATGACAGGTTTGTTCCAAGATAGAAAATTTTCATCTACAGATTCCTTTCCCCACACTTGTGCTATATGTAATGTATCACACACAACATTCCAAAGTTGTATAATATGTGAGAATAAAATAAAAATATCATCAATATTTTTTGCACTATATCTACATATAATACATATGTTTGGTCCATTCGAGCCTCTAAGTATTAAGTTATCCCAAGTAAAAAAAAAATTTGTAAAAATCTAGCCACATAAAATAAGGACGATGACTATAGTATAACATCAACATATGTGTAGAAATATGATACTAGATTCAAAGAGCTATGATACCATGTAGAAATTTGCATAGTGGATCTAGAATTCAATTATAACCTCACTTAGAATTGTAATAGAGATAACCTAAAATAGAGAAAAAATAATGAAGCAGAAACATAAGAGAGAGAATTCAAATTAAGTAAAAACATCTTCTACATTATTCATAAATATGAGTATAATATATAATACATATCAAGAGAAAAATAATTAGCCTTGGAGGCAATTCGAGTAGCTCACAATGTGGAAATATTAGATGTTACTAATTATCTATATCTATACAAGTGTCAATCCCAACTCATAGATAGAATTCATAGTGGGAAAGGTGAGGCTTGGTAGGCCATGAGTAACATGATAAAATCAAGCACTTAGTGGATTTTAGGAAAACAAATATGGAACTAGTTGTTGGCTCAATCTTGAATAACCTAGGTTCAACTTCGACTGGACCAAAAAATCCCAAGGTATAGTCCCGACAGGACTTAATCTGGTCAGCAACACCTCTGACACAAGTGAAGTCTCACCCGAGATACATATAGGGGATGCGGGAACCAGGTTTCATGCAGTGAAGAAGGGGATATTCTCTTACTAGACATCGACATAAAGGGTATTGACATAATAGTTACCATGACACTATATCACAACCCATTTACAAAAAAAATATTTTCATGAAAAATCCATTGAAGCTTTGTCAGCTCAATTACTTATTCAAAATCTAAAACATTACTACAAGTCGCAGTAATACAAACAACACACACATTTATCTTGCACCATTCGACACAAGAAGTTTAATATGGAAACCCAAATGGGAAAAACCACAAAATCCCTTGTTAATTAGCAAGAGTTGTATCTCGAACGATTTGGTCTATGCACACACCTTACATACACTCCTACATAATATACATTAAATTTAGTTTGCACAAACAACTTTCATATCAACAATATACTCACAACTCTTATTCATCCTTGACATAATAGTATTAAAACAATATATCGACACTATAGACTTTATCTTTTCAAAACTCGAACTCAACCAACCCCAAAATTCCCAACTCGTTATAGTTTTATAGGATCTATTGGTCGATTTTACATCCCACCCCCACTACCAAAAAGTGGAAAAAGATTATACTAACTCACTAACTTTACCATCATACTTCATTAATGCAATTAATTTTTCCCAAAAAGCTTCCCAAAATTTTGGAGTTGGCCATTTCAACGCTCGCTCCAACACAGTCTCGTTTACACCTCAGCCGACTCCAAAAATGATAGGATGAAATTACCCAACTTGCCTAGGACCAACAAGCCCCCAACACTGACATGTGTCTCATCCCAAGCCACTTCAGACATAACCCTCCAGCTTGTTCAACTTAGCTTGAAAATATTAAAAGAGTTTCATCACGCCCTCGGCATGTCGTTGAACATCTGTGTTAACCTTGGAAACTCTTTCAACAATTTCACAACTGATATGTTCTGACACATCCACCAGAGTTGTATCTAAATATAGCTTCACCTCAACATGTATTAGATGAATGGTCTCAGTTACCTACTCTGCTTTTGCTTGAATCTCTTCAACGTGATCTGTTCTTCTTTGTAGCTATGTTCGGAGTTTGGAAACCTTCTGTTGCAGTACCTTAAGATTAGCAGCCTTACTCATCTTCTTGATCAGTCAAAAGAATTTCAGTTAGGTCCACAGACTATCTAGATTTGTCTTTGCTACATGACTTCTCCCTATTATTTCTTGCAACTCCACATCATCCATCAAGGCCTCCCATTTATACGACACCTGCTCATATGCCTTGGCCTCCTGAACCTGTAGCATATCTTCTTCAACCTTCCTTCATCTCTCTTCTAGTACTTCGGGAGATTTTCTGGGGATCATATTAGTTTCTAAGTATGAAATATTTTGGTGGAAGTCATTAGCAAGTTCCCCTAACTTGAACATGAGCTTCAACAACCATGTCAGGTGTGACCCCGACGTCTGGAACTTCCTAATAGGAAAGAGAAACAACTTATTCTATTCGATGCTTATCTTGTTGCCGCTTCTGCATTTTCTTTTCTTTGCATTCCACTTGACTTTGAAATAAAGACATATTGTTCTTTGATTTCTTTAGTTGGTCATACACTGCATGCTCTTGTGCCTTAATTTACTCAACTGCTACTTGTTGAATGATGTGCAGTGTAAACATTAGTAGCATAGACATGTCTAACCTGACACAAGCAATATATTGTATAGTACTATTCATCTCAATCGTGCCTAAATCCAGTTCTTTTGGTATCACCTGGACCTTACGATTTTGTCATGATGTTTGGACTTCATCCAGATGATCAATAGAGGGGTCAAATTCCTATCACTGGGTCGACTTCTTACTAACTGTGAATCTTATTTATTTCACGACTTTACACATAGTTTGAAGAAGGTCAGTGACCCCCTGGAATAGCTCAGTATGTCAATTGTCAATCTTTCGGCACATCCCATAAAAAACCTCAGCCATTCTATTGTATAACTGGTTATAGTAATCATCGATTAAACTGACAAGTGAGGAGTCCTTCACATCCTTTTTCTTCTTCTTTCCCTTTTTTAGCAAGTCCATAACTCTCCACTTTCCTCCCAAATATGGATCTTTCAGGGTAGCGCTCAATTCTTCATCACTATCGCGGTGAGAGATATGCATATTATCTTCTTCTTGTGGTCCCCTTGGTTGGGTCCTCGATGTGCCCTCCTATCATGACTCAGTTTCAGCATACAACTGATCATCTGCAATAGGTTGTTTCCAATCCTTCAACCAGTCATGAACTCTTGTATCAATTTCTTCCTCTAATAGTTGACAAGTAGTAGTTAACCATTGGTGTTGGGCCCTTCCTATAAAATTTTATGTGTTCACTTTTCCTATAGTGTCCCCCTACCACTCTGGCATGAGCTTCAACTAACACCTTCAATCACTCATGTTCCAATACACAATGGCGTAGTATCTCATATGGTCTCATCTTATATAGCTTTCCAGCTATAAGCTGAAAGTCTGCATATTTTACAACTAACTTTTTCTTCTATGTTGTATTGAATCCTTCAGGTACTCTTCCCGCGGTTAAGAAGTGCACAGTGTATTCGTAATAACCGTCGACCAATTTTACAACAAACAGTTGTGTGTCTGGAAGATTATCATCTAAACTAGTGGGTTCTTCCCCTCTTTATACCCTGGAGAGATGGTCAAATACCACATTCAATATTCTAGGTTTGACAAAAATTTCAAAGTTAAATTATTGGAAGAGGATGATCCATCGACAGATCTTCCCACCGCCACCAACACTGGCTTATTAATCAGGTATTTTAATGCAAAATGATCTGTAAACATCTTAAAATGACCACCAAGTAAATAATGTGGAAATGTTTGGAGTGCATATACCATAGCAAGCCCCACCCATTCTATTGTGGTATATTTTCTTTCTGCAGACGACAATTTCATAGTAGCAAATGCACTTGGGTGATTAATAGATCCCTCACCTGGTTGTGCAAGTATGGATCCTAATGCAATAGACAATGCATCAGCATGCACATGAAATTATTTCCGCTGGTTGGGAAATACCAGAATAGGTGTTGAAACAATTTTTTGTTTGATCACAATGAGACTCTTTTAACATTCCTCATTCCACTAAAATTTGACATATTTTTTTAACAATTTATCCATTGGAGCTATAATATTAGCATAACCTCTGATAAAATTTCGATAGTACCCAGTATGACCCAATGTAGTCCTTAATCGTTTAACTGACGAAGGTGGATGTATATCGACAATGATAGAGATTTTTGTAGGATCCATCAACAATCCTTCCCTACATACGACATGACCCAACAAAATACCAAAAGGGGCAAAAAAATGCACTTCTTCAAATTTAAAAAAAATTGAAATTGTCTACAACTGTTGAGCATCATCCGAAGACTCTCAATATGGTCTTTAATTAACCCATATACTGTGGCTACCACTATCCTAGAAAAAATAATAGGGGCATTCTTAAGGCCAAATGACATTACCATATATTGAAAACAACCATGTTCTATTGCAAAGATAGTCTTATGTCGGTCCTCTTTTGCGGTCTTGATCTGATGATACCCAAAAAATCCACCAGTAAAAGAATATACCTCTTTCACTCCTACATTCTCCAATACCTCATCTATAAAAGGTTTAGGATATAGATCATTTATGCAAGCATCATTCAATTTCTGCAAGTTGACACAAATACGGATTTCTCCATATTTTGTATCCTATACAACCATTAGACTGATCGACTCTGATTCTTCAACAAGTTCAATAATTATTGTATCCAAGATTTTGTCGAGCTTTGCCTTAACCTTCTCTTTATACCTTGCATTCAACATATATTGCTTCTGTTTGATAGACTTTGCATCTAGTTTCAGTGGAATCTTCAATTCACCCAGATCCCCAACAATTGCCTTCATGTCGAAATAGGTCTTGGACCTCATGTAATAATTCAGTGATTTTCTCGACAGTCTCGTCATCCTAGCAATCCCCAATGTTTTCAAATTTTGGATTCTCAGGAGAACCAATATTTACCTTCTTTATTTTAAGGAGCTTCAAAAAATTGTCATATGATAGAACCGGTCCCTTCAATGCTCGACTACCTTCGGATTCGAGGATGCGAATGTCTCACAGATTGTCATACTCAAGTTCCCCAGATATGTTGCAACACACAATCATATGTTGGACTATCACAATCCATTGTGGTATCTTTGACACCGAAACAACAACTTCTTCAAAATTCTTGGCTTTAACAACTTGTAGGGCCATGTCAATCGACAGACTTTCACCAGTAAAAGCTAAAAGTCTGTTTGAATCTATTAGCCAACTTGTCCCAATCTGTAGTTCCCCATCGCAGTTCAACTGGAATATACCAATTTCTTGGTATCATGTATAGAGTATGTATGAGCAAATGCACCCATTCTTGCTTTGGCACCGTCCTCGATGTCGCACATCAGTTATCAATATGGTCGAAAGGGATAATCAATCTAGTATATTTATTACCAACATGAGGAATATTCTCACCAAATTGTATTTCTAACAACCTTCGACACTAATACCATCCTAAGATGGACTATTTACGGACAACCCTCCTCTTGTTGGTGTAGTTTTCAGGGCCACATCAACAACTAACAATCGTTGTGGCTCCATTACCTTAACCTAGAATTCCGCAACAAACGTTTCTAAATTAGGCAATCCTTCATTAATAGGTAGGTCACATACCTTGGTACCCACCCATCGTAAATATTTTGTAATCCTTGTGCACTTTCTGATCGACACTTCATGCAACCGGTTCTACCAATTTTCCAAGGCTTCTCTTGAGACTGCTGAACATGAACTAATACTCCACCAACTCAATTTACCATAATCTCTAGGATTTATATAGTCATCCATTGTAGAGGAAATATTGTAAATATTATCCAAATACCATTCATGGTACTCACCTCTTACTAGTTCAATATAGTGTTATCCTTCCAAAGGGTCGATTGGATAAATTATCTGCATCTCCGAGTCTTCAAAAGACAAGACCCTATTTTTAAAATCAAATATAGTCTGGTTCTCAATGTTTGATTCGATCCCCAAGAGTGTTTGATAAGGATTCATATCATCAATGATCTCTATTACCTTGGAGTCTACATAGGTTCGAAGTCCTTCCACTTCGAAAAGAACTTGTGGTAATCGACTAATGGGTATAACCTTTAACTGATTATCTAACCTTAGCTGAATAGGTGACCACACTAACTTGGGCTTCCCCATGCTTTCCCATGTTTGTTTTGTCAAAATGTTGATATATGATCCCAAGCCGAGAATAATAAAATCCATATCATAATCTCCTATTTGAGCATTCATGTGTAATTCTTGGCCAGTTTTCCTTATTTTATGGATATGATTGACATTCTTCTCTTGTTGAAGAAGATATTTCTTAGGTTCTTCTATTAGATTTGACAGATCCTCTAGAGCATCTTCATCCTTATCAAGGGCTAAACAACTTTTAGGAAATATTGCAGAGTACTTAACTTTCTTGTTGACTAGTTTGGAATCGATCGGTCAAAACTCGATGGCATGTTGACAACTAGACCTTTGTTGAATACCGGAGGCACAACAGATGTTGAAACATGGTTTCCATCTAGGAACTCATTTCGTGCTTCGAAGAAGACCCCTTTTTCTTTCTGAACATCAAATGGTATTTTCTTTTGTACTGTAGGTCATATTCTCATATTTTGACATGGTTCTCCTTTATCATCTCCAATCGCAGCATGTCCTCTTGTGAAGCCAACAATATTTGATCGTTTATCTCGGGACTCAGCTGAAATCTTCTGAACATTCTGATTCGTATTTGGGATTTGGTTCTGATTCCCATTGGCCTTGTATTTCCATTTATCAATAACTTGTGGGAATTCCTTGATAGTGCGATACAACGCTTTACAATATGAGCACGTTGATGTAGTATTTGTACAATCTCTAGCATAGTGTCCTGGTTGTCAAATATTATGGCAAATGACCTAACCTCTGCCTCTACCAAATTCTCCTCCTCTACCTCGACCTCGAAAGGTACCTCTACCCCTAGGTTGTGGAAACTATGCATGCGACCTATCAGCTTGCATTTGCTCTTCATTTTTCATTAAGTATGTATCCACTATCTTTTCATGTAGTAATTGATATTCCATGTAGTTCTTATCATCATGGCCCATAGATTGACAAAACTTACAATATATACTAATGGGTGTACTTACTATCTTTTGTAAATACAAAAATTCTTCTTACTGATGTCCTCTTGTTTGACAGACTCGGCACAAAGGCATCCCTTATGATTTTAATGGATTTGTAGTGCCAAAAGCAAGGTAATCCAGAAAGGTTGGGAACAAATCCTTATGATGGCCTTCTATTTTACATCTTGTGCATAATATTTCTGCATGAGTATCCTTTCCCTTCTTCATATCCTAGATCTGTAATGAAATATTAGCCAATTACGACTGGATTTGCACCATTCCCACACAAGTTTCTCCAACCGGTGGTGCTTCTAGTTTAATTGCAAGCTCTAAAGATTTAGTCAGTGATACTATCTTTTGTTGCATTAAAGGAATGTGAATATGGGGTAATAGTGCAACAATAAATTGCAGCTTATGTTGAACATCAGACATCTTAAAATTACATTATCCATCAGGGTCTTGAATCTCTAGTCAAAATCCCAAACAAATTCACGCGACGACTGCTAATCTCCTTCAAGTCTGTAATGTGACTGCGACTCAGATTTTGGTTTCATAAATTCATCCATTAAACCATCTTAGATCTAATATAATGACTTCTAAGGACTTCCCATAGATACTACAGAGAAATCCATATACCAATCAAGAGTGCAACCTCTTAAGGTCATGACCATATGGGCCCTTTTTATCACCTCATCCCGGACCTGTCACAAAGTCTAGATGGATTCACACAAAAACTAGTGTTTCTCAAGGTCTTCCAACCCAGGTCCATTAAATATAGGCAACTTCATGCCGTCCCTATCCATTTCATGCCTTTGGGGTGTTGATGAACCTGAATTAGACGGACCACTAGTGGGAATTTTTTGACCACTATTTTGATTGTTACAACTACTCCGATTCAACAAGAAACACTTTGATACAATTTTAGGTCTCACCCCTAATACTAGGGATGTAAGCGGGGTTGTAGGTATGTCGTAGCATCGGGCTTGGTATGGATCTGGAAACTCTTCCTCGTTTCTAGAAATAAGTTGGTACTCCTCTGTGTTGCAAGATTCCTTGTCAATTTGTGGCACCAACTCATAGTCCCCTCTTCTTGTCGCACTGCAAATCTCTCTCCTTGTCGCAGTTCTTCTCCTCTTATTCTACTGAAATATTTTCCCACTCCTTAGGCAACCACCCTCTTCGTTAGTCACTATTAGTTGGCAACATCTCAACTCTATCTTTCCATCTTTTTCCAATCCTTCTTCCCGTTATTATCCATTCCCTCCGTGCACAATGATTCACATGTTAGACTCCATTCACAAAATTCCTTTTTCACATATCAACATTTTAATCCATAGTTTTAAGCGCTTTAGGTATCTACCTCTAGGACCTAGGAAACATTATCTCTCAGCTTCACCATATGACTTAATAGTATACACAATGATCTTAGTTATGTACCCTTGTAAAATTCTATCAACCCAAAATTCAATAACCCTTGATATGGTATTATTAACACTCTCCATTTGTCAGACCAATTGAGACGTTTATACCCTAGGTTCACCTCCTTGGAAATTTTTCCTCTGAAGCGCTAGTCTTGCCATCCATTCATATAATATAACAATGAATTCACTAAAGAAAATCTCATGGGATGCCCAAATAAACTTTACCTTTCTAACTATTCTCCATGAGTCAGTCGCGACCCCCTTCTTTCTTATTGAACAAATTATCGATCCTTATGATTTACCCAATCCTGGATCTTAGGATTCGTCGGGTGCCAAAACATGTCCCCTCCATGATGATCCCAGGTCAAGACAACGAAACAATTTGTTGGCTCAGTATCGACTAACCCAGGTTGAACTTTGACCAAACCAAAAAAACATAAGATATCGGCTTGATAGGACTTAATCCTATCAAAAACATATAGTGGCTACATGAACCAGGTTTCATGCAGTGAAGAAGGGGATATTCTCTTACTAGACATCTACATAAAGGGAATCAACATAATAACTATCATGACAGTATATCACAACCCATTTACATAAACATTTTCATGAAAAATCCATTGAAGCTTTATCGGTTCAATTACTTATTCAAAATCTAACACAGTATCACAAGTCGCAGTAATAAAAACAACACACACATTTAGCATGCACCCTTCGACACAAGAAGTTTAGCAAGGAAACCCAAACACAAAAAACCACAAAAGCGCTCGTTAATTAGAAAGACTCATATATCAAATGCTTTGGTATGCACACATAGCCTACAGACATTCCTCCATAATCTCCATTACATTGAGTCCGCGTAAATAGCTTGCAAATCGATAGTATACTCATGACTCTTATTCATCCTTGAAATAACATTACCAAAACAATCTATCGACACTACAAACTTTATCTTTGCAAAACTCAAACTCAACCAACCCCAAAAATCCCAACCTGTTACCTTTTTATAGGCTCCAATGGTCGATTTTACATATCATGCCCACTACCCAAAACTGAAAAAACCTTCTACTAACTCGTCAACTTTACCATCAGACTTTGTCAATGTAATTACTTTTTCCCCAAAAACTACCCAAAATTTTGGAGCTGACAGTTTCAACATCCGCTCCGACATAGCCCCCTTCACACCTCAAATGGCTCCAAAACTTATAGACCAAAATTACCCAACTTGTCTAGGGACAACAATGGTTGAGGAAAAAGTGGCAAGCGTGCCCAAGTCATCCTAGAACAACTAGTTCATTCTAATATAGGAGAAAAGAAGTATACAACCGACATATCTAAGAAAAGTTGGATAAAAATAGGAATAAAGTAGGAAGTGTGCTCTAGCCAGTGAAGCAGGAGAAAAAGAAGGAAAGATGGCACTATAATAGTCTAAGATGGTAAAAAGGGACAAATGTGGGTCCACGACATTAGACTATGCATTAAGAATCCTAAATACATGAAACAACTTATCTAAGCACTTTTGAACTTTATTGAAAGTGTTTTAACCTATGGTGTAGATGGAATTATGTTTCGACACCCCCCCTTAAGCCTAGCTTATGGTAGTGATCAAAGAAAATTATTGAGTGTCTAAGTAGCCCAAACTTATGGCCCCCTTATATTATTAATCCATATGAACTGAGGAAAGAGGAAAAACCACATGGGGAAAATTCTCCCATGAGACACACCAAAAATAAACTACTCCAAACTCCAAGTAGGTGTGTACTTTACTAGATATCTAGATGATTCTTCCTCTTTGGAAGAGGAGGAATCTGCTCAAGTGAATTAGGAACATAAATAGACGCAGGATGGACAGTGTGGCCATGTAGAACAACTGAGATCCATTGATAATAAAGTGAATGATGCTGCTCACTAGATGCTAACTTCGTGAGATTGAGTCCAAATAAGAATTGAGGTTCTAGAGTCATGAAATTCAAACCAAGATCAGGTCCAAAGAAGTAGTATCAGCTCCAAGAAAATGGTGGTGCCCTTTGTCTTCTGTGAAACTCTAAGAACAGGTTCCAATCGTAATCATCCACTAGATAGGAAGTATGATAGTGAGAATGAATGCAACAACTCCATACTTCAAAACATCCATTGACACATCAAAATGTGAATCACTAAGAGCCTCTAAGTGTGGCTGAACTGCAACAACTGGCTAATTATATTCAGAATTCGAACATGAATACAGTGAGAACAAAGGGGTTTGGAGATCAAATCCAAGAAGGTGGAATAAGAGTCCCAAGTGTGCAAAGACAATGGAAATACACAATATTCTTCATCTTCAATGGAACATTAAGGAAAGGGACCAATCATAATGTAGGAATAGGTAAGAAGCACGTGACCAAGGAGAGAAAACACATCATATCCAAAATTTGATATATTCTCCATAACATCCATGAGATCACCAAGTTGTACACTCTGATCATGAATATGAGGTGAATGAGCAATAACTGACAGAACATCCTCTAGATAAAAAATTCAAGAATAATAGGAGAAATAAGAGAGATGGAGATAGATGAGTTCTTCATCAACAATGACATGACGAATGGATTCTTCATGTAGATCAACTTCACGGGAAGCCAGAGAGGAAGGAGTCTCTTCAAGGAGACTTACACCAACTCGAAACTGTGTTTATATTTCTCCATATTCTTTTTCTTGAACAACTTCTAAGAAATTGTACCTGCAAAAAACACTTTGAAGATTTGTAGGCACATTCATGAGCGCTTCACACCTACATAGACTCCAACGGATAAACCAATGGCTTCAAGGAAATTGCCCTTGGATTTCTGTGGTAACTCCATTGCTTATGGTGTGTTACAATAAACAGTTATGCTCAACCTGTGGAGCTCAATATACCATGTAGAAATATTATAGCAGATTAGAAGAGCTCTGATACCATGTAGAAATTTGCACATTGGATCTAGAATTCAATTGTAATCTCACTTAGAATTGCAACAAAGATATCATAAAATAGAGAAGAAATAATGAAGCAGAAACATAACATAGAGAACTCATTTGATGTAAAACTAACTTCTATATTATTAATCAATATGAATACAATATATAATACATCTTGAGAGAGAAAATCGATAGCCTTGGAAGCAATTTGAGTAGCTCACAATATGGCAGGCTTAGATATTACTAATTCTCCAGATCTCAGTAAGTGCCAATCCCAACTCATAGCTAGAAGTCATAAATTGGCAAGGTGAGCCTTGGTAGGCCATGAGTGACATAAATCAAGCAATTAGTGGATTTTACGAAAAAAATGGAAGTGGTTGAAGAAAAAAAGTTTCAAGTATGCCCACGTCATGTTAGCATAACTAGCTCATCCTAATCCAGGAGAAAAGCAGTATAAAGCTGACATATCTCAGAAAAGATGGATAAAAGCAGGAATAAAGTAGGAAGTGCGCTCTAGATAGTGAAGCAAGAGAAAAATCATGAAAGATGGCGCTATAATAGTGTAAAATGGTTGAAAAAGACAAATGTGGTTCCACAACATTAGATTATGCACTAAGAAGCCTAAATACATGAAACAACTTGTCTAAACACTTAGGAACTTTAATGAAAGTGTTTTAACCTATGGTCTAGATTGGAACAACAATAAGCTAGTTTAAAAAATATAAAAAAATTTCAAGTAATAATAATATTATATATTATCAAAATAAATATATCTTTAAAAAGATATTATATATATACAATTTATATAAAAATTATTATATAAAAAATAAAATATAAATATCATATTTAAATAGAAATAAAAACCTTAATTTAGCTTACAATATTTTAAATCATCTTTAATAATAATAAAAAATAAATAAAAATAAAAATTCATTTTAAAATTAATGAAAAAGTTTGTTCACAAATAAACTCGGCTTAAATCATTAAAAAAACATCTAAATTCATTTTAATTAATAAAAAAACTAAAATTCATTTTAATTAATAAAAAAACTAAAAGAAAAAGTTTCGTCGCAAAGTGATTCGGATTCATAATCATTTGGAGTATTAATATTAAGGCATTTGCACTCTTGGGTTCGACATCTGTCATATTCCCAAAAATTCACACGATTCTTGGCTTTTTTTTTAAGAAGAAAAATATAGGGGTTTGACATCTGTCATATTCCCAAAAATTCACACGATTCTTGGCGTTTTTTTTAAGAAGAAAAATATAGTTCCTTATTATTTATAAAATCAAAGGAACAAGTTACATTACGAGAAAGTATTAGGTTAATGTTGGTACAACCCTCATCTCATCTCAAAATCAGTCAAGTGTTCGTCCATAAAAGATACAACTAATAACCTTCATTCAATACAATACCTATCATTCTCTAAAAAAATTGCAAATTGTAACAACGTAACACAAAAACAACAAGCATTGCATAAGTCCTAAAAAAGTCTAGATACTGGATTAAACAAAAAACTGGTATGTATCTTCGAATATAATTTCTCCTTCAATGAACTCCATCAGAGTAAGATGTCCACTGGTGAGAAGCAATGCTCTTTGGAGAGACCATCCACAATATAATTATGTTCCTTGTAAATGTGTTGGCAACATATGGTAATAAAGGATCCTTTCAAAAATCTAGTTCTAGTGCACCAATTTCCAAGTTCTAAGACCCTTAGAACTGACTCATCATTTATCCAGTCGATTATATTCTTTGAATCCCCAAAGACCTTCAATTCCAGCAATCCTATGCAATTAGCAACATATAGAAAACCCACAATGCCAACAGCTCCACTTTGGTGTTCGTGCTCCTACCACAACCAACTTTTAGGTGAAAGAAATGAGACTTGCATATATACAATACAATACCTGCTCCACCATCACCATTTGTTGCTGCCCCATCAAAAAAACTGGTCCCTAAGAAAACCACAGGGAACTGGGCCAATCTTTCGAGGAGGCCTAATCTTTTTAACCTCTAGATAATCTGATAAAAGACTAATGATACCATTATTTACTCTATAAACATCTGGTTTCAAATATCTAAAAATAACATTATTTTTGGCCTTCCAATTTTTCCAGCAACAAAATAAAGGGAGGTAAACTGGCCCAAAACCTGACTTCATGCAATGAAACATATTTCCTTGCAAAGTATAGTCCTCCCAGCGATAAGTTAAACCCAATTGTACAGTAGCAGTCCTCCTAACTGTCTTCCCAAAATTAGAGCCCACAAAAATATGCTCCACCAATTCAGCTTCAGAATTACATAGTTGACACATATTGGGTCCTACCCACCCTTTCTTAAGCAGATTGTTCCATGTATTGACTCTGGTGAGAACACAAAGCTAACTAAAACATTTTATCTTAAGAGGGGTCCTCCACTTCCACAGATGCTTATACCACCAACCTTCCAGTAGCATCGAAAACAAATCAACAATAAAATTATATGCAAGTTTAACAATTACCTACCCCATAGCAACGTTAAGAGGCCAAACTAGGCTCTCATAAAAAACTATAAGCCTCCCAATTGTGACAACAACAAAATGAAAATCTATAAGCCTCCCCATTGTGAAAAATAAAAAATAAAAAAAAATGTAACTATCCCATTCTAGCTTCCAATCTCCATAAAGGTCCAGATCCTCAGCGGATCACCATACCCCATTCCTGGAGTTTGATATGACTACCAACACCTTTGAGGCAAATTACAAGACCATAAAACTATAATCTATGAGACGGTCCACTGTGGATAACGATTTCGATCAGCGGAATAACGCACGTGAAGGGGCTCACCAGCTACCGATGATTCCAAGTGAGTCAGATTCTCTCACGTGATTGATGTTATGTTTGGATAATGTAAAGAGTGATATTTCTTCAACTAATTTAAAGAGGGCAAACAAAACTAAGAGGAGATATGATATATTACTTGATTTAGCTGACATTACAAATCACTTTATTGGAGTATATATCTAAACCAATGTGCAAATTCCACCTTGACTGACAAAGACAAAAGCTTAGGATTAATATAATCATGGTTTATATATATTTGGGTTAAGATAGATCTCTTTGTGATATTTGTGATATGAAGAATAGGGATTACAACCTTGAAAAAAGAATCTGAGATTTGAGTTAGATATTAAAACACAAAAGAAGGTAATCAAATCATTAATATCGATAATATTAAATCTTACTTTCAATAAAATTTTAAAAGTTAATAAACTCATCTTGAACAAAGTGTACATGACTTTAAAAATAATAATAATGAAGAATTATCTTGATTTTCTACTTCTTTTCACCATAGTTATTAAAGCCTAAAGACGAGGATGGGTTATACGTTACGTTCTACACGTGTCTAGGGAATTTTCTTGATTTGTTAGTTCTTTCAATCATTGTTATTAAAGGCCTTATCGACAAGATAGTGATCATTATCTATGGAGAGCAATAAGCACCTCGCAGGGCAGCAATAAATGTTGTGGCTACGGGGCACATCAACGGTTGGATTTAATCCAGCTTTTCATTCAACGGTTAATGTACCCTGCAGTCACAACATTTATTGCTGCGCTGTGGAGTACTTATTGCTCTCCATCATTATCGGCCACTTTACCTCGTCTCATCGTAATTTTATTGATTGGCCACTTTTCAACTAAATCACTTTCTTTCGTTGGTCACTTTTCCATAAATCATGTTATTAAAAAAGTTGTAATCAACCAAGTTTTGAGAGGTGTGACTAGACCCTTTGTGAGTGTTTTTAATATTGTGTTGTTATTTTTTTACAATAAAATTTATGTTTATAAGACATTTTTCACAATAAAATTTATGTTTTTTTTTTTCATTTTCATTGACATTTTTCAAAATAATTTTCTTATTCATTTACATTATTATTATTTTTTTAATGTCTTCCATGCCTCTAATGATATATTAGAAAAATGAAAACAATGACATTGTAGAAGTCAAGGGTATATTGAGATGACGACTTCTAACACTTTTAGAAAAATTTAATGGAGAGTTTGATAGTAAAATGAGCGAAACCAAGTACAATTTGAATTGCTAGTTGTGCTTGGTATTGTATATATTAAGCCATGCCAACCACTTAATACTAGTCTCTTAAAGTTCTCCTCACGAATGAAGAAATTGAATTTTTAAGTAATTTTTTTTTATACTTTGAGCATAATATATGCCTTTCTCTATCATACGTGATCCATCAACTTGATTGTGAGAGTTTGGGGTGGACTTGCTATGCTCAATGACATCCCCACTTTCCTATTCTCACAACTAAGAGTTGCTCTAAGTACCTCCACTCATTAACTCACCAATTTTGTTCTATTTAATGTGATATGATGTCGATGGTGGCAAGTGAACACTTTGAATCCCTTTTGAGGTTGAGGAGGTCAAGAACCTATGGTCTATCTATAATAAGTATTGTATTCGAGGAAGGTTTGTGATTGTCTGCCATCCTTCACTTGTTAATGCATATATATATAGATATGTGATCTTGAACGTGCTATCATATACATATAGAAATGTGTGGGTTGGGTAGTGTCCATACACTCAATATAGATAGACACATACGAGTATGTGGGTACTATCCATACGCTTGGCCACATGGGTAAAATCACTAATGCATTCCTCTCATCTATGGTTCAACTAATCTTCAAGTATTGTTAGTAGAACTCTTGTTCATAAGTGAATTGTACATCTAGTGAAAGACAAGTCATGATGAAGGAATCAAACTCTATCATGCTAATAGTTAGCTTTCTTAACTTTGGGTTATAAGTAGTCTTCTCTTCCAAAACATCAAGAAATTTGTTTCCCTCCACTATCTTGAATGCATGTAAGTGCTTTTTAGATATCGGGCCATAGACTAATCTTGTGCAATATCTCATGTGATAAATGTTGCATCATTCATGAGGCGGTCAAAGGTTCAATCGCTGTGAGGTTTGAAACTTCACATCGTTGATGGGACTTCATTACTATTAGGTAGTTGTGGGAAAATTTTGTTAACATATCTTTGCATGATTTGCTTTGTTATATTATTCGAATTTGTGTTTTAGGTGTCCATTTCATGTATATAACTAGATCTTCTACAGAAGCTTACCAGTGATTGGGGCAAGAGTCTATTTGTTTAATTGTTCAATCAAATAAGCATGATTGTCTCAAAATCCCTTTCTTTTAATGCAAAAGATGTTTTTATTGTATTTTAAGTCACCATTTTTGGAAGTTAAGTTCAAACGCAAACTATTCTTATATTTTTTAATAGGATGCTTTTTGTTATTATTATTTTCCTCAAAGTAGGAAAAACTTACATTATTGAGGGCTATTGACATAGTCTTTATCTATACAATCTCAATCCCCCACATGCCATTAGATTTTGTGTGCATACACACCCTAACGACACTTGAAATAACCCATTGATGATCCATATGGGCCAATAATAGAAAGAGTCAGGATGCATGGTCTCTGGAGGGGAGTTTCACATTATTAGCCATAAATTGTTTTGGCGCATCTTCGGAATCCAAATAGGAGTATGCTATCTACCCGGCGATTTGCACCGGGGCCCACCTGACGCCTTCGAGTGATAGATTACTCCGTTACCTTCCGTGAGACTGTGACCCATCGGATTCTACTTCTACTCTGGCATTCGCCCAACTGCTGAACAAGTATTACCTGATCCATATTTGGAGGAAACTCAAACTCAAGGAGAAAGCTTTTCCTCCAACTGGCCTGCTGATGCGGATTCTGTTTATGAACAAACCCTAAATCATACTTCCCAACATATTGAAGAAACTATGATTAGCAATCCATGCGAAGAGAACACTGAGGGAGACAAAGCAAAATCAAATTATCTTTAACTCCGATTAACCACTCTAACATTTATGTCTGGAAAAAGCACATTGATTCTCGATATATTGGGCCAACATCTTGATTGGCAACAAATTCTCCAACATGTGGAGTCCAACACATTAGGTTTAAGGTGGCGGCTTTACCATGTTGATGGGATTCTTAATGGATATTACGACATCGAATATGGTGAAATTCATGCATCCTTCAACGTAGAGGTTGGTGACTATTTGTATAACTCAAAAGCAGAAGAATATGACTGGGGCATGATTATTACAGACATGCCCATGCCCATGCCCCTTCCCCTCCTCTCTCTTTTAATATTGATCTCATCAACTCTTCTTCTAGTTTTTTTTGCAAATTTCTACAATGATGTTGACATCACATGGGGAGATGGTCGAGCTAAAATCTTTGACAACGACCAACAATTATAGCTCAATCTCGATCAAACTTCAGGTAATACTTGTTCAGTAGTTGGGTGAAGGTTGAAGAAAAACAAAATTCGGTGGGTCTTGGTCTCACAGAAGGGTAACGGAGTAAGCTATCACTCGGCGACGTCGGGTGGGCCTTGATGCAAATCATCGAGTAGATAGCTAACTCCCTTCGGATAGGGGAGACAATGCCCCTCATAACCAACATTGTCACGAACAATCATGTCAAATGATATTGACATTGTTGTACTTCAATGACTTCAGGTGGTTTGCAAGTAGAGAAAATGACAATGAAGCACTCGATGCCATGTTGCCATATTCAATCTATGACTAAGATTCATACATGAAATTTGTTCCATCCTTAGAGTCCCTTGATATCCCATATTCAAACACTTATGCTTTTATTTCTTTATCTTGCACATGCCATATCACCTTTATTATTTTGAACATTATTCTTATACATAAATTCTATTCAAATCCACATTATACATTTAACACTTTTTACAATGTTGACAATATTCTATAAATCATGTATCTATGAACTTTTAATTACTAAAACATAAAGAAAGAAAAACCAAAGCTAAAGAAAGAAAAACCAAAGCTTTATTCTCCTCTCACCTTAAGGCTTTCATGAGGGGATCCAAATTTTTTATACCATGTCAATATTGATATCATCTTAATTTTTTTTTTTAAGACAAGGCATACTTTTATCATTTTCATAATTTTTTTTGAAAATATGAACCAAAACTTATATATATTTTGAAAATATAAACCAAAACCTAAAATAAAATTCACTTTCATATATAAACCAAAACCCAAGAATAAAATCCACAACAATTACGTGCAATTATGATGTTTAAGAATAAGTTTGAAAATATGAGCCAAAACCCAAGAATAAAATTCACAATAATAAAATGAAATTATGATATTTAAGAATAATTTGCTACATATACAACTTGGCAAATAGCAAGTTTTGTAGAGTACAATGCAAACAGTTTTCGACGAAGAAGGGCAGTTGACTGTTCGCTCTCGCGCATAAAGAGTTAGGTGGCCATTAAAAGATCCACGTTGATGTCACTGTCACGGTGGGATACATCTGTGCTGAGAAATGGGCACACTATGTCTGTCTGGTATTCATCCCTGATCTCTTTTTACTAGACTAAAATAGCAGACTTTAATGCGAAGACTGTCATTTTTCTTAAAATGTGGTTTACCATTTGTTAGAGGGCTACTCCACGGAAAATTCCAATACCTGATATTCAAACTGAATCAAGGTATGGTCAGCCCATCATTCACAACATTTATTACAAAGGGCTCGACAAGAGCATCATGCCACTTACAAGAGTAGAACCTAGGTAGGGAAGGTAACATTCATTCCTCCCAACCACCCAAGCTACATTTTTTTTACACAAAGACTCCCACTTAGCAGGTAGGCAGTTGGATTTCAAGTAGTTTGAAATTTAATGGTTATTCAACAACGGTTGCATTATATTATGTACTGTTTTCTAGATATTTAGTTTTAACAGCTCCTATGCTGTAATATTTGATCCGCTTTTATTGGATTTAGGTTAGCTTATGATTTATATATATAACTTTCATTTGTTAATACAATAGAATTGAGTGTTTCTCATTCTGTTCCTTTGTCTAAAAAAGCAAAACTTTATGTGGTTTTCTCCTTGATTAATTAGATATATCCATTAAAATGCACACATATTCATTTTTTTTTCACTGAATGTTAAAATTATATAAATGCTCTAATGATTTTCATTTTCAGAATTGCTTTATCGATCTGTACCAGTAAAATTTGAATTGCCAAAGTTTTAACTGCGTTGAACTGTCGAAACAAAATCCAAAATTTGAGATATTTTTAATATATCGATCAAATTTCATAAAATCCAGCCGTCGCCGCTAATTTGAATTATCAAAATTATACAGGTCGGAGAACATCATAAAATTATGTGGGATCCGATCTGCAACAAGTTGAAGACTCTGGTCCTCGATTCCTCTGTCGCACTATTATTTTTTAGCCGTCACACATGAGTGCGTATTTGGAATTATTTCGTAGAAATTAGAAATATACTTCACCTATCGTATTTGGAATTATTATGTTTAACTTGGTGATTTGTACATTTTGATGTCGGAAGAAATTTACAGACCACGATGGAGCATTCTTGAATTGAAGGGTTAATTTTCAACAGTTTTGTCGTTTTTACTAAAGCCAAACTATTCTTTGATCGATTGAATGGTTAATTTTCAACAGTTTTGTCGTTATTTTCGTAAAAACACTGAGGTTAAATTGGCAAAACGGATGAAAATTAAGTAAAATTGTTTGTCCTTCAAAGAAATCGCTTCTTAGAGAAATATATTACATAAACCAGATGCAAATCCGGGGGAAGTAAGAGTACTTTTGGAATAAAATTTTCGAGAGAGCTAAATTGATCGATACAATCGAAATTTACAATTTCAAAGAGTTCATTATAAAATTCAGTAAAGAATTATGAATTATGAAATGTGGGTAGTAAATCGAAAACAAATGAAATCAGTAAATGATAGATGAAATCTTCACAAACAAAAACAAACAGTAAAGATTCCGGGAAACAAGAGAAAACTTGGTAGTAGATTATGCTTTTTCATCGGTAAATGAATTCTTCACATTTTCATGGGACCGGTCCCGTTGGTTCTCCTCGATGATGTGAAAGGAAGAACCTTAGAATATTATCAGGATACATGAGAACGTTATCTTTTTGTTATATAAATAGGCTTTTGCCTACTCAAGATTTTGAGCTGGAGTTCAGAGTGTGAGCTAAGTGAGTGAAATGGAGACGGGAACGATGATTGTATTTCTTTTTCTGTGTATAAATCTCTGCATTGCCGAGCCCTTTGCTTGGCAGCCACCTCAAGAGATCGATACCGGTGGGCTGAGTAGAGCCAGTTTTCCCAAGGGTTTTGTGTTCGGAACGGCGACTTCGGCATACCAGGTGGAAGGAGCTGCCAAGACCAACGGACGAGGGCCGAGCATTTGGGATACTTTTAGCCGTAAACCAGGTATGCGTTTCTTTACAACTTTACAACTCTGCTGGTATACTTGGATCAATCATATCCCTGTACTGTATTGTTGTTTACACATTCAGGATTTTGAGATTTTAGCCTGTTTGGTTTTTTTTTCCTTTCAGGAATTATAGCTAACAATGCTACTGCCGATGTTTCGGTGGATGAATACCATCGTTATAAGGTATATGCTTTTTCTGCTTTGTCGATTTTTTTCTGTTCTTGATGAGAACTTAGATGATGAAATTTATGGCTTTTTCAATGGAAAAAGATTTTGTAAGAAAGATGTTGATTATTTCTTGAATTTATTTATGCGTGGAAAGAAATTTAACTGAAGTATTTGTTTCACAGATCGATGTAGATATTATGGTAAAGTTGAACATGGATGCCTACCGTTTCTCGATATCCTGGTCCAGAATTTTTCCAAGTAGGAACTTGGAAGATATTCGTGTTTTGATTGCTGTCTATATTTAATTTAGGAATGAAATATTTTCAATGTATTGATTTCATTAGTTAGAGATCCAAGTTACTTGCATTTAAGTCGGCCTTTTGCTTCAGTCTACAGGCAACAATAATATTAAGAAAATATAACGGATCCCTGAAGGATAGTTCTCGGATCTGGGATTTTAAACCCTGCTTCTGAAGTTGTTCTGTATTTGATGATGCAGAAGGAAGAGGTCGGATCAACTACAAGGGTGTCCAATATTACAATAGTCTTATTAACTACCTGCTGGAAAGAGGTAATTGTGAGAGCTTCTGATACAGATTACAATGGCGATTGCATTTTCTAATTTTCAAAATATAATTTATGGAATTCCAGAAGTCTTCTTCTCCCTGTGATAGGCAGATTTGTGGTTTTGGTGGCTTAATCTTATTTTTTAACTTCTGGTGCTTTGTGGCTTTCATGCTTCTTGCAATCTGTGTTCTACTGCAGTTCTCCCGTTAGGTTTATTTATACCTGTATAAAAAGAATTTGGCATACTGATTTTCAGCGTGTCTTATTATACCACAGTCCAGCTTGTACAATAGTTCTTGTGCCTGTGGTCAACAATTGTATATCATTTAAATGGCATCCTGATGTTCAAGTAATTTGTAGTCTATGATTCCTGAGGTTCTGGCATATTTGTATTCATGGCTTACCTTTTATTAGCATGAAACCTTTAATCTCTGTAACTAGTGTGCGATCTATGATTCCTGAGATTCTGGCATATTTGTATTCATGTCTTACCTTTCTTAGCATGAAACCTTTAATCTCTGCAGTTTGCCATTTACATTATACAATACTTCCTATAGGTATGGCCTGTTGGATGACAACTGGTTGGTATGACCTGTTTGCATCCATCGCTAAAACCTTAGATGACTACTGGTTGGTATGGCTTGGTGCATTCATACGTGGTTATGGCTTATTTCCATTTTGATTTAAGTTGTGTACATAATACAAAACATTGCATGTATTTGTCACTGTTGCAATTTCCGTAATTCAACATCTTATCTGACAATGGCCTTCTTGTTCTGATAACTTTTATATAGAAATGCTTTCATTATTACCCTTTGGCAGCTGCTATTGCGAAAATCTCACTTCATTTTAGGTATGACGCCCTATGCAATTCTTTATCATTGTGATTTACAGGCTTTTTATGGGTATGGCCTGTTCGCATTCACTACTAAAACCCCTGGATTCTGTGCGGTAGGGTGGTGTATTCCTGTGTGGTTAATATGGCCTATATCCATTTAAGTCGTATAATACAAAGCGTTGCATATGTTTCTTATTGTTCCAATTTCTCTAATTCAAAATGTTTTCTGTCACTGTGGCCTTATTGTCTTATGACTTTTATATAAAAATGCTCTCATTGTTACACTTTGGCGTTCACTAGCTGCTGTTGATAAAATTTATTTTCATTTGTAGGTATCACGCCCTACGCAAATCTTTATCATTATGATTTACCGCAAGGGCTTGAAACAGCCTATGAAGGGTGGCTAAACTCCAAAGTTGTGTAAGTTGCCAGTTGCCACTTATCTAGATTTCATCAGATCAGCTCTGCTACAGAGCATATAATTCAAAATCTTTCTCATAATTTCTAATTCCAATACTTTCCATGGTAGCAGTAATGACATACATATAATTTTCTGTTGCATAGGGAGGACTATGCAAATTTTGCAGAGTTCTGCTTCAAAACTTTTGGCGACCGGGTGAAATACTGGATGACATTCAATGAGCCACGGGTTGTTGCCGCTCTTGGTTATGACAATGGCATTTTTGCTCCTGGAAGGTGCTCTGCTCCAGTTGGGAACTGTACAGCAGGAAATTCTGCTACAGAGCCCTACATTGTTGCACACAATTTGCTGCTTTCACATGGTGCTGCTGTAAAGATTTATAGAGAAAAGTATCAGGTCCGACCGGCTAAAAGCTAGCAAATTTGCATTTAAATGTTAACAGCATAAACTGGCTACTGATGCTGAAACCTTTTTCTCTGACTGCAGGCCATGCAAAAGGGAAAAATTGGGATTCTTTTGGACTTTGTATGGTATGAGCCTCTAAGAAATTCCAGTGAGGACCAGGTAGCAGCTCAAAGATCAAGGGATTTCCATGTTGGGTGGTATGCGTGAAATTCTTCTTTCCTCTAACTATGTTGAATAAGAAGTGGGTTTCTTATAATATTCCACACACATTACAGGCCACAAATAATGGAGGGCTGCCCATGGTTTCATATTTTAGGGCATTGGTTGTGCTGTGTATTTTTGTTTCTGATAAATAAATTTGTCTCCATCCATGTTCCATGCAATAAAATTATGTTATTTTCTTCCATATTTGTCAGGTTTCTTCATCCTATTATCTATGGAAAATATCCTGATAATATGGTGAATATTGTTGGGACGAGGCTGCCCAAGTTTTCAGAAGAGCAATCTCAAATGGTTAAAGGTTCAATAGACTTCCTAGGCGTTAACCATTACACTAGTTATTACATGTATGATCCCAAACAACCTAAACAAAATGTAACAGGCTACCAGATGGACTGGAATGTAGGCTTTGCATGTAAGCTTTCTTTATGCATTACAGTTACATGGCCATCCTTTTTAATCTTGCATATTCTATAGTTCAATTACCCTAACATGTTTGTGATATCATGCCATAAACAGCCGATAGTTTATTCGAATTCTGCTTGTACTAACTCCTTGATTTAAAAACATGGCAGATGCTCGTAATGGAGTGCCGATAGGACCAAAGGTAAGATTTCTTCCCTTCTCATTCACGATGAACATCCTTATCCAATCTCAAGTTGCAGCGAATTCTTTAACATTGTTTTTAAGATTCTAGCAGTTGCCAGGTTTTAGCTGGGCCTCTTGTGGTCGGTATGCCCTGCACAGCTTGTTCTCAACATAATTTTTTTTATGGATTTCCAGGCAAACTCCTACTGGCTTTACATTGTGCCTTGGGGTATATACAAGGCCGTCACATACATAAAAGAGCACTACGGAAATCCCACTATGATTCTCTCTGAAAATGGTAACTTAATGACTACCATAATTTCAATGCTAAAGCTACCTTCCCACACTCCGCTATGTTAGAAGCTGCATTTCAATTCATGTTCTGGCACACATTATCCAATACTTTCAATATTAATATCGAAAAATATGTTTCAGTACTTTGAAAAGTTATTGAATTTAGACCATGAAATGATAATACTGGCATCAAAGATTGACATTAGCACGCTATTCATGTGGGCAGGAATGGACGATCCTGGAAACGTGACACTTTCAGCAGGATTGAATGATACCATCAGGGTTGACTACTATAAAAGTTATCTACAAAATCTGATTCATTCAATAAACGACGGGGCAAATGTTCTGGGGTACTTTGCATGGTCATTGGTGGATAATTTTGAGTGGAAATCTGGATACACTTCAAGGTTTGGAATAGTTTATGTGGATTTTACTAGTCTTAAAAGATATCCAAAGATGTCAGCTTATTGGTTCTCTAAGCTCCTCCAGCGTCATTAGTCACCCCACCTCTACTGAAAGTGGCAGCACTGGTTATGTCATTTTCAGGGACTGAGAAATTGTACTATGCAAGTGCCAAGATGCATTTTAACATTTAAATAAACATATAATTTGGGCTTATGAAAACGTGGCAAACCACTCGTTAAATGCTCTCTCTGCATATGAATGGGGACGTATCAATATATGTCTCAAACTTCGTGTAGTTGCGAGGGGATGCAAGAAATGAGATTGCATCCTAATTATGTGTGAAGAAGGGGCTTCTATGAAAGATTTGGAGTTATTTAACCATTTTAAAGAGTTTTCAAAAGTAATGGGATAAGACAAGTTTGAAAGTATTGGATTAATTTATTTTAAATTGAAACTTTTTTTTTAACACGGTTTCCCATTTTTTTTGGAAAATGCAATAAGACCATGGATGTTAAAAGGGATTGGTTTAATTTTTTTAATTTCAAAGGTTTGTAACACCATTTACCCTATTAAGATTTTGATGGGGTTTGATAATGATTTAAAGGATGTTGTTTTTTTGAAGGGTTTTGAAAATGATTTAAAGGTTTTTTTGGAAGGGGTTTAATAATGATTTAAAGTTTTTTTTTTAAAGAGGTTTGATAATGGATCATATTCTCGTAAGGGTACGGAATTCAGGAGGGTTTAAAGCATTTTATGAGAGGGCTTTTAAATGTACTTGCGTCATAAGGACGGTGAACCAAGATGATTATAGTAAGTCGGCTGAGATAACGACAGTAACGAGTCTATAATGAGTCTGAATAGAGTCTGTATCGAGTCGTTATTGAGTCTGTATCAAGTATGTAGGGAATCAGTATTGAGTATGTTAAGGGGTTATAAAGGAAGGAACCCAAGCTGTATGTAGGTTAGACATTCTCCCAACAGTCAGTTTGTGTTAGACATGCTCTCGACAGTCATTATTAGAAATTCTCTCTACACTCAGTTGTTGTAGACTCTCATTGGCTAAAAACCGCGATGGCTCTGTAATTGTTGAGTGCATCAGAGTAAATGATCTACAGCTGAGTGCACAGAAGAGTAGGAAAGGTTGAGTCGATCCAGGATGTGTGCATATCATTAGTAGAAGTAGAGTAGTAAGAGAACAAAGAGAAGATCAAAGAGCATGAGAGGGAGGAAGAGTCTGTAAAGAGCATGAGAGGGAGGAAGAGTCTGCAAAGTTAGAGAAGAAGATCTTAAGCATAGTCTCTAGCTTAGTGCACAAATGAAAGGTGCATCTATTTCCTCATGCTAGATGAACAACACCTTGTGGTTTTTTCCCGAATGGGTTTCCACATTATATTCTGTGTATATGTGTGAATGCTGAAGTAGCTTAGATATATTTGTAAATGTTGTATTGAATGAATGGATGTAGATTTGCTTACATATGAATAGATGTATGATGGCCGCATTGTATTACTGGATATGATTATGATGCATGTCTACTGTTTACTTAATGAGTTGCATAAGAAAGGTTGGGGCACAACCTAGCTGTTGAAGCACATTGAACACATATAATCCACCCCCAAACTTCGTTGAGAGCCTTGGCGCAAAGCCAAGGTACCAAACACCCTCCCACCCAATTGCAGAAACTTGGTTTTGATAGTTACCCATCAAGAGAGATATCTTGGGTGAGACGACATCTACGTTGCAGGTGTTTTCAGCTGAACTCTACTATGTCGGGTTGATATCTTGGGATTTGTGTGCTGAGCATAAGGGACTAAACCTGGGTCAGGATCCATGGAAAGAGGGACATAGAGACACAAAACCCAACAATTACCATCACCAACTCATAATCAAGGACTCCGAAATTTAACGATTTAGTAGCTGCTTTGTTGGGAGAAGAGTTAAAGGAAACACGTTGAAAGGGAAGTGTTGGAATTGTAGGAAATTGAGCATTCAATGAAGGATTGTTGACATCTAAAGAAGGAAAATAAGGATGAAAATATAGATCAACCATTAACTACGGCTAGCACAATAGATTCAGAAGAAATGATAGGTGAGGATTTTTGTCTCAGTAGTAATATATTTTCACATGCTTAGGTTTTAGATTGAGGTGCATCTTTCCACATGTTAAATGGTAGAGTTAGGTTTGTTAAATATCAACTGTATAGTGGTGGGATGGTTTACTTGGGTGATGATCATCCTTTAGAAATTGTGGGAAGAGGGGACATTAGGATAAGGGTGGATGATGGGAGAAAAAGGAAATAACTATATGATGGATGACATGTATTAGATCTATGGAAGAGTTTTCTCTCAATCAAGAACATGCATAAGGTAAGGTATTCTACTAACTTTGGTGACAACCATTGCAAAATTACCAAAGGATCCCTAATGGTAGAAAAATGAGAATCTTATGGGACCCTATATTGTTTATGTGGTGATATTGTGACAAATCATACAAAAATATCTAATTTAGGGAATGTTTTGGATGTAGTCAAGTTGTGGAACCAACAACTTGGACATATGGGTGAAAAGGGTTTGAAAATTATACATGACCAAGGCCTGTTTTCCTAGATTAAGCCTTGTAATTTAGACTCGTGCGAGCGTTGTAATTTTGGTAAACAGAAGAGAGTTCAATTTATTGCAAGCTCTGGTAAAATTTTGATCTTTTGAAAATGATTCATTATAATATATTTGTACCATCCTCCACTATGTCTATAAATGGTGGGTCATGTCCCTTGCTTGAAGGGACATCAAAAGTGTTGACCTTCCATAACACCTAGGGTTCAAAAGATAAATTGATTGATTACCCTAGGGAATTATGCTAAATTATTATTTAAGAGGCTTGTGCTTTGTTTTATTTACTGTCATTATTAATTAATGTACAAATAAATATGTGGAAGTAAGTTGCCATGTCAGGAGGGTGCACTTGGGAAATCCAACTTGCCTAGGAGGATAATTAGAAACTGTCAATGGACTGACAAAAGCAAGCAGACATAAAAGAGGGAAAGTACCAAAAGCCAAGAAAAAATAGTGACACACAAAGAAGGAAACTCTGGGCCTAAGGAGGGAGCATTTTCCATTTATAGGTTCAGTCACAAAAGCATAAACTGTAGAAAAGATGTCATAAGAAAAAGCAGGCAACTCTAGGCCTAAGGAGGGCACAATTTCCATTCATAAGGTCAGTTACAAAAGCACAAAGTGAGAAAATCTATAATAAAAAAAACATACAACTTTGGCATAATGTGTTGATGTATTTGTAACTTTGGAATGTATTCACTCAAGTATATTTTATATATTATATTTCTTTGTACCCCGATGTTCCTATCAGGAGAATAATTAATGTAATCAAGTCATGTAAAGTCATACAGGTTAACCCTCCTTTGTAAGTCGGGGAAAAAGTCCCCACAATTGAGGGGTACTAGGGTTATTAGACTCTGTTAGTGAGCTCAACCTTGGTAAGTAATTGTCAAGTGGAAAACTAGTATAAATAGAGAGTAAGACTCTCTATTTGAAACACTCACTCACTCAACTGTAATGCATGAGTGGGAGAAGAGGAGCTCGCACAAGTGAGAGACATAATAGATGTCAGAGATCATCTTTCTATCTTTGGGTTTTACTTTTGCCATTGGTGCTCATTCTATCTCTGAGGAAGTTGTGAGGTTTTCTCCTATATGGTTTTCCCAAGGAAAACTGTTTGTGTCTCTTGTCTCTTGTGATTATTGCTGTGCATGTTATTCTCTCAAATAAGATCCTAAGATCATATTGACTAAATCATAAAAATCTAACATGGTATCAGAGCTAACCTGAGAAGAAGACACTGTGCAACTGCATAAGATAGGGATTCTTAATTTTTGGGTCTCTCTCCACAGATCATTAGAAAAAGGAGGCTAGGCTAACTCTCCATTGAAGGGCACATCTTCCAGTCGAAGTAGAATTTGATTCCGGGCATTTTCAGTTTTTAACCTGTCACTACTGCGAAAAAGTAGGGCTTTTAATAGAAGAGGAATTTTTGAGTGAGCCCAACATAGAATTTCTCTCCTCCTCAAAATCGAAATTTAGAGGCCAAGATCGAAATTTTTGGTTGGGTAAAACTCTGGGAAAGTCAAACCCTAATTTGACCCCAGACCAGAAAACCCTAAAAGACTAAAACTAGTCATTTTGATGCATTTGCTATATCTCGATATTGGAGAAGGTTCAAGAGTCGAAATGTTTACAGTCCGAAGATAAATTCTTGATGTACCCTGTGTAAAAGTTTTAAGCTCAGATTCACTATATTCTAGGAGATATGATTCCTCCAAATCAGGGTTCCAATCTCTCCCTCGATTCATCCCTAAATATGACACCTAGGGAAAATTGATATATCTTGGGATAAAAAGGTCCAAATAAAATTTCACAAGTTGTTATAGATAGGGAACGAACTCTAATTTCTTTGGTAAAAGTTTCAGACCTCGAAGGTGAGACATTGACACGTGGAAGTCTATACAAGCTCGCTATGTTGAATAGTCATGAAATAAGTCACTTTGGGAAAACTATCATAAGTCCCAATTGGTGAAACCAATTCTTCTAAAAAATACGGTGTTGGAAAGAAGACAGATGAGGTTACCTAAGTACGAATTTTTAGACACATAGGAGCATTAATTTATGATATATTGTAGAAACAACATCAGGAAATTCTGCAAAACAAATTGAAGAAAACTAGGGCATGATATATCTTGCAGTTCTAATCACAGTTTTGGGAAAATGAGTATGCTACTAAGCTTTCCTTGATAGTTACATCTTTCTATCCAATATGATATGAAATATTCCAAGTTTTGAAAATTTGGGTTTCTCTGAAAAACCCTAGATCAGCCAAATCTGGAACCAGGATGGACACCTCAAATCGGTAAGATCTAATCTTTTGCTATTTACATTTGAGGTTCTCATTTGAAAATGACTAATCACACTAGCTCGATGACAAGATTGGTGAAGATGACAAATTCCAAGCATGGAAGTATAGGATCTCATTGGTTCTTGAAGAAAATTAATTGTACACCTACATAAGTGGAGAGGTTCCTGTTCCAGAGGGAGATGAGGCTAAAGCCTTACATAAGAAGATCTTGGTTAAGGCCAAGAGGATCACCTTATACCACAAGTATATTCCCTAAAGAAACGTAAAGAGATGTTTGATTCCTTGACCAAGCTATTTTGAAGGGAAGAATATAAATAAGAAGAATTATAGGAACTCTGTGATCCTTGAAAAAATTGACTTAGATCAGTATTTCAGTAAAGAAGTTATAATAGCCAGAGGGAGATGAGGCTAAGGCTAGAGACAAGAGAATCATTACAGATTCTATTAAATATCATCTCATCCCTCATATGTCATCCTTGAAGACACCAAAAGGAATTGTTCGATGCTATGACAAAGCAATAGAAGAAGAGTAGGATATTATTATAACCACCTTAAATGGCCTCCCAGGATCATGGGATTAATTCATTCGAGGAATGTGTGCCAAAAGGAAGTGATTACCTTTAGCAGACTTTGGGAAGAGTACACACACAAAGAATATCGACTCATAATAAGAGAAGAGAAAATGGGAGCAACTGAAGTTCAATCTCTCACGATCCAAAGAAGATCTCTCAAGCGATGAGGAATATAAAGGACTCAACTCTTGAAGAACCTCTTATCCATCTTAGCATTTGGATAAGAAATGATGTTGCTATGAATGAAGAAGATGATAAAGCTGAAGGCTCAAGAAGGAGTCTACCCACAAAACGAATAAATATAAGTATTCAATTGTCATTTCATGATATTATTTTGTTATGATTTGTTTATATTTAATTGATGTGTTATGCATGATGGAATGTTTGCATTAATGACAGTATACTACTAATATGCATGTGATGGGTATGTAGCCCATGGTGCTATACAACTATCNATTGGATTAGTGCACAATCTCAATGATGTCATGGTAGAGATGGAAGGCATCTAGAAAGTTTCCGTGAGATATGGATGAATGTTGTATTGGCTAAAATAGGTGCATGATTATATCTTTATTCATAAGAATTTCCCATTATGAATATTCCTTATGAAATTTTTCTAACCATACAACTAATGTAGTTGACTTGTAGGAAAGATCGCGTACAATCGCCTATAAGAAAAGAAGGATGAGACTTGTTCTGAAGAACAAGTGACGACAGTTCGAGAAATAATATGACGATACTTTCAAAGAAAGAAAGAGGTATCAGACACAATGCAGTTATATGACACTGTTGAGAGACATTATTGATGTAGAACCTTCCAAGTATAACTAAATAGCCAAGAAGAAAGAGAAGGCGTGCACCAGTTCAAGAAGAATGATGTCTAGGATGCGGTATCGAGACCTGAAGGGACGTCCGTAGTATCTTCCACATGGATCTACAAGATCCAACATGAAATAGATGAAAACATCATGGGATACAAGGCAAGATTCGTAGCATGAGGCTTCTCAAAGAAAGAAGGCATAGAATACAAAGAGACATTTGCAACCAGTGGGAGTTGAGGCACATGACAGGAAGACTCATGTGTGCAAATTAAAGAAGGCCTTGTACGAGCTCAGAAGAAACCCATGGGATAAAACATACATGAGGAGCTTGAAGATCACCTAGAGTGATGAAGATCTTAACCATTGCTACAAGGTTGAAGATGAAATCCTATAGAGGATGACAAGCTCATAGATAGGTGCGAGAAAAACTTTTGAAAAGGTTCAAGATAGAGGATCTTGGTATCCAGTGACCCTAAATGGATACATAGAATATTAGTACCAGAGGAAGCTACTTGTCACTCCAGTACAGAATATTTCAATGCATAGAGTATGAAAGGCAGAGGGAGAATGATGCTCTGCTTCAAAGGGAGTGACTGCAAAAGATCCTGAGGTTCGACATGATACGACATGATTGACAACTTCTTGACTAGCTTGGGCTTTACCAAGAGTAAAGTGGATTCCAACCTTTACTACAAGGTTGAGGAAGGGAACCCAGTGTTACTCCTACTGTATGTAGATGACCTGTTTGTAATAGGTGAGTATGGGTTGATTGCTGACACGAAGAGGAAGCTTGCTGCTGAGTTCTAGATGAAAGACTTGGGTATGATGCATTACTTTCTAGGCATGGAGGTGTGACATAATGCAGATGGAATGTCCCTAGGACAAGGGAAGTATGCAGTAGAGATATTGAAGAGGTTTGGGATTATGGACTACAAGGCCATGACCACACCTATGGCATCGGACATGAAGCTATTGAGTTATGCTTCATAAGAGTCGATTGATGCCATGATGTATCGTTAGATGATTGAGTCCTTGACGTACCTGATGAATACGAGACTAAATATTTTATTTGTTGTGAACACATTGAGCCAATTCCTAAACGATACAGTTGATTATGGGCTCAAGTATGAGGCAGATCAGAAGATTAACTTGGAGGGTTATGTGGATTTAGATTGGGTAGGAAGTGCCATTGATAGGAAGAGCACTTCGGGGTGCTGCCTCAGTATGGGATTAGGTGTGATATCTTTGTTTAGTAGGAAGCAGTCCTACGTGGCACTGAGTACAATCGAAGAAGAAGAAGAGAAGTGAAGCTCCAATATGTGATTCATATCGATATCTCTCGAAAGAGGGAGTTCTAGCATAGCTGGTGAGACAGGTTGTCTGAGCATAAAATTCTGGCGAAGCTCGTAGGTTTCTCAGACGTAAACAGTCCTGTAGGTTGTCCTCGGATGTAATCAGTCTTGGCAAAGCTCGCAGGTTATCCTTGGACATAATCAACCCTGTGATTCGATTCTAGAAATGGCCAAAGTGAAGTTTGAGTACTTCAAGGAGAATCTTGATGTTATCCAGATCGAGGTTCCTTCCAAGGGGAAGTGATGAGTCCGTGTGCCTTTCTGACATGGTGGTAGGATTGGTTCCTCCCATGGTTAGATGTAAGTGTTGTGCCTTTCTGACATGGTGGTAGGATTGGTTCCTCCCATGGTCAAATGTAAGTGTTGTTCCTTTTCTAACATGGTGGTAGGATTGGTTCCTCCTATGGTCAGATGTAAGTGTCATGCCTTTCTAACAAGGTGGCAGGATTGGTTCCTCCCAAGGTCGGATGTAAGTGTGGAGATCTACAACTAGCATGAAAAAGGGCTGGCTCTGTAGTGGAAATCCTTGCAGAGCCAAGGTACTGCATCCAACATGAAAAAGGGCTGTCTCTGTAGTGGAAATCCTTGCAGAGGCAAGGTACTGCATCCAGCATGAAAAAGGGCTATCTCTGTAGTAGAAATCCTTGCAGAGGCAAGGTACTACATCCAACATGAAAAATGGCTGGCTTTGTAGTGGAAATCCTTGTAGAGTCAAGGTATTGCATCCAACATGAAAAAGGGCTGGATCTGTAGTGGAAATCATTGTAGAGGAAAGGTGTTGCATCCAGCATGAAAAAGGGTTGGCTCTATAGGGGAAGTCCTTTCAAGGGAAAGGTAGTACATCTAGCATGAAAAAGGGCTGGCTCTGTGATGAATACCTACATGGAGGCTAGGACTACAACCAACATGAAAAAGGGATGGCTCTGTAGAACTTCCTATGATGAGAAGAATTGATAGATAGCACCATTTGCTCGAGATAGCAGGAGTAGTGATGATGATGATGATCCAGTGATGATCCATTTTTGATGATGATCCAGTGATGATCCAAATTTGATGAATGATCTAGTGTCAAAGACTTGTGTTGATGAATTGTGTCGAGAGAATACCTTCCTAGTTAAGAGGGAGTGTTGATGTATTTGTAACTTCAGAATGTATTCAATTGTGTATATTTTATATATTGTATTTCTTTGTACCTCAATTTTCCTATCGGGAGAATCATTAATGTAATCAAGTCATGTAAATTCATAGAGGTTAACCCTCCTTTGTAAGTCGTGGAAAAAGTGCCCATAGTTGAGGGCTAATAGAGTTATTAGAATCTCCTAGTGAGGTCGGCCTTGGTAAGTAATTGTCAAGTGGAAAACTAGTATAAATAGAGAGTGAGACTCTCTATTTGAAACACACTCACTCAATTGTAGCGCATGAGTGAGAGAAGAGGAGCTCAAACAAGTGAGAGAGAGAACAACTATCGGAGATCATATTTCTGTCTCTGGGTTTTACTTTTTCCATTGGTGCTCATTCTATCTCTGAGGAAGTTGCGCCATTTTCTCCTTTATGGTTTCCCTGAGGAAAAATCTTTGTGTCTCTTGTCTCTTGTGATGATTGTTGTGTATGTTATTATCTCAGATAAGATCCTAAGATCATATTGAATAAATGATAAAAATCTAACATAATGAAGGCACAAATTCTAATTTGAATGAAAGATCGTTGACACGGAAACATCTCTCTTGTCTCATACATGCTATTTTCTCAAGGAGGGCACACAATGGTGCTAGGGTTAGCGTTTAGCAAGTGGTAACTTGCTCAACAAGTCACCAAGGCACCTAATGAATATTTAAGGATGCTTCTAACTCCATTTACCAGTTTGGTTGATGATTATTTTGGTGTTGATGAAGCTAAGTATTCCTTACTAAGTGATGTGCCTCAGTCTCTTGGGAGATGCACCCTAAGTCCCTTTCCCCTTCTCTTCTCCTTCCCCTCTTCTATCTTATTGCAGGTGAATTTGAGCTAAGGAGGAGATCATCAAGTTTGGTTCAAATTTTGGAGCTGATATATACTCATTCTTATTTGTATATGACAGTAAGGTTCTGACCCATAGATATTTCATGTTAAAATTCTCACGAGAAGAGATTTATGTTCCCATCTAGTGGGGTTTTTGACAGTTTAATGTAATAAGAATGAAATAATGTCTATGGAAGAAGTATTAGATGATATTATGTGTTAATTTTTTTTTTAATTAGTATCTTTAATACTTCATTATCAGGTATGAATGGAATATGGTTCGAAATTCATTAATTTGTGCACACCCCTGCTAGTTGACTAGGAAACTTCTACTAGTTTTACAGTTTTCTTCATTTTGGAAGTTTTATGTATCCAAATGAATTTATGAAAGTTTATGTAGGAATTTAACTAACCCAAAGACCTATCCCATCCATCAGACATTTATTTTGTTTAGTTCGTACCACGTTTGGACAACCATCTTTGCGTAAGGTCTCCCTAGGACAAAATTGCTAGTTTTTCCAAAATTGTTCCAAACAACCCCAAATCACTCCAGATCTATTCCTGAATTTATGAAACTTCATTCTATAATTATTACATGTCTGATAACACCTATGAACATTGCATAAACCCCTGGTTGAATGTATGTGCAATTTCTTCTTAGTTGCATGATTGGGCGACCCAGAAGCGTGGGACTATGCTTCAACGGAGCTAATTTAGAAACCTAAACGGTCCCTGATTTACATGTTCTAGGGAAGATAATTTCTATGTCCTAAATTTTCCTTGGTCTCTTCCTTAACCCTCTGCCATATTACCCCAACTTTATCAGTAATTCACATATTTTCCCTTGCATCTAAAGTGGTTAAGTTTACTGCACAACTCTGATTGCACACATCAATTAATAATCATAATAGAGCTAGTATTATGATATGAATATAAGAGTAGGGATACTATAGTGGTATCAGATCACTTTCCTCCACCCCTGTATGAAGGTAATCTCTCAGTGAATAAATTTTGAAAATCACTAAATCCAATTGCAGCTATGAGGCTCCTACGAGTGATTGGAGAAGAACTTGAGCAATATTAAGAAGAAGACTCTGAATAGCCCTCATGAAGTACCTCAGGTATATTTAGTAGGGACTATGTTGATGATTTCCAGATTCCATCTTATGATGAATCCATTTGGCATAAATCTACAAGTGTTGGTGGTCAAATGTTCAATGGAAATAACTCTAAGGAATATTTCTAGTATTTCATGGAATACTGTTCTTTAAAAGAATAGATAAGGGAGGTCTTGTATTTCTAGATTAATGCACTCTTGAGATACATAATTTATTCATAGATCCCTACTATGGGACACACATGAAAATAATTGCACACATGGTTGATGAATTGTGCAATGAAGTGGGGATTGGATGGTTGCCACCTGGAGCCAAAAGAGGAGCCAAAAGGGAAGACTCATCAAAGCCATCTGCTTGTCCAAGCATTAGGAGAATGTTTGGTTTTTATTCAAACAAAGATTCTAAAGGTTGTGACATGAGTACCACTAAAGGTGAAGAAGTCTCAAGTTTATTGGAGGATAATATAAATGAGGTAGAGGCAGAGATCCATGAAGTGGAGTGCAAGACACTGCAAAGTGGTTGCATTGGAAAAGAGACTAAACATGAAATCACTTCCAGTTTCCTTGTGATTGATGTCCATACCACTGCTAAGGATGTTGGATATTGTGGTAGTGGAAATACATATTTTGGATTAGATCCAAAATAATATTACAAATTAGAGGTACATTCACCTCTTGAGCCACATAAGGAAGAAGAAGACAATCCACACCACTTGGGTGTGAACCAGAGAATTTGGTGGATGAATAGGCCACCATAGTATCCCTACATGAAGAGGGTAATATGAATATTATGTATGATAAGGGTTCTTATTTTTTCAGCATACATGTTTACTTACAGCCACCCAATCCATGGGAGGATGAAAAGAATTCCCTTGCATATGAGGATTGCAAAATGAAGGACAATTGTGAGGGAGATGAATTCACTCATAGTTTCTCTATTGATGATCACAAAATCAGTGCAAAGAAGGGTGATGTTTTCAATGGTGATAAGGAATATTTTGGATCAGATCCAAAATAATAACATACATCATATCTAAAATTAGTAATTTTAATTCCTAATGAAGTGAAATACATGCCCCCACTACCTGGGTGTGAGCTAGAAAATTTTAAGGATAAAATCTGATGCAAAGGGATGCACACAATTCAGATTTTTGTACTCTCTTGTAGTATGATGAAGATGAAATTCCTAGGCATGAGGTTCTTCCTTAATTTTTTAAATATCACATGCCATTCCAACCTTCAGAGATACCCTCCACTTCACATCATGGAAGTGATTTTACGAAAATATCAAAGGATGACCTGTATGTTGAGAATGATTTTTGTGTTTTGGATCCATGCCACAAGAAAAATGGTCTTATATGTCAGCTATTAGAATAAGAAATCTTGGTGGAGGATATTCTTTGTGATCCAAATAATTTGAGTGTATCACTAAAGGAGGATAGATAGAAGCTTATGGCATCCATGAACAACTTTGTTGACATCAATGCCATCTTGGTGGAAAGATGTTGTTCGAAAGCTTTTGGAGGAGAGATGGAAGGAGAAGCCTTTCTGAAAGAGTGCATAACACTTAAGGAAGTCATGGACAAGATGAAGGTGAGATATAGGAGCTTATTATCTGACATAGATCATCTACTCATGGTGTATGAAGTGTACCATTGTGCATTCAAAAAGAAAACAAAAGAGTCTGAAAGGATCCATAATAAATGGGAGGCTACATATGATTCCTTGAAGAGAATCCAAGAAGCTCTTCAAGAGTCAAGGTTTCAGAATGATAAAATTAAAATGGATTTGAATGCACCACACCCCCCATATTGCATGGAAAATAATCATGTTCACATGGTAGGAACTACTTTGGATGTGCTGAAGGGACCTCATGTGGAGGACAACCACGAGGAAGGAGCAGATTTGCAGATGCTTGTGAAAAGCCATGAAGAAGAAAATCTTGTCCAATTACTCATTGCGATTGAGAGGAAGGATGAAGTGTTCTTATATATCAAAAATATGGATGAGGGAATTCCAAATGAATCATCAAATAAATATGATTATCTATTCATGGATTGGGTAGATATATATATCTCTGAAATATAGGATCAAGGATGCATTAGAATTGGTGGCATCAATAGAGGGTTTTCTGATAATCATGCTTGGAAGGAGACACCTTATGACATACCCTTATGGATGGTAGAATCTGATCCAGAGAAGGTGGATAATCACATTCCGTATGGATAAGCAAATAAAATTCTTTATTCATCCATTGATTGGGTGGATAGACACACCTTTGGAATGAAGACCTTGGGAGGTAAATCATTTTATTTCTGCAATAAATGTTTTGGGACTATCATTGTATTGACATATGAACAACAAAAAAGAATTATTTTGCATACATTAGATACCTCCCATACACATGCACATAAGATGCATTATTATTTGCATGTGCTTGAGGAATTTGAGATCAAGCAAGATGAAGAGCAAGCACTTGCATGGTTCCTTAGAGATTATGAGTTGCCTCTAGGAAAGTGTTGTACAATTTTGGAGGAGGAAGATGATCACACTGTCACTAGACCAAACATTAGAGGAATTTGTGCATCCATTAGATTCATTGATGAGTGTTGCAGGGAGTTGGTTCACAATTCTTCAGTACCCCACACTTCTATTTCAGCCACATCATGTGGGGATGAAAATTGGGTGAAAGAATTTTTTTTTATTCTGTTGATGCCACAAGAGGAGCATGATACTCCCACTCTTATAGTTGAGGGATTGATGTTCAAGCCATGTGGTTTGACAAGTGCATCAATGGTATTTGAATTATTCCCACTTGAATCATTCAACATGCAAGTTTGTTTGTCCATTGATTGGGTGGCTAGACACATGATTGAGATGTGCACTCTGGATGGTAAATATCTTTCTTGCATAAATAGAGAGACATTAGAAAAATTAGAAAAATTATATGAGCAGTGGCATGAGAATGTATGGATACTATATGACACTCTTAGTATACATGGAGGGGCATGGGATAACCATCTGTGTGTTCATAGTAGTAGTGATGTGAGTTCCAGTTCTAGCTTGCACATGGATTTTAATATTTTAAAGAGGATCAAGATGATGTGGTCCCACATTAAGAAGTTCCATGCTTGGTGGGAGAGTCTCAAATATATTCATTTTGTCATGGGGAGTGATCAATTGTTAGTCTAGTGGTATGATTTTCACATCCTCATTTTCATCTTCTACGATGATAAAATTCTATTGTTGTTATTGATGTTTGGAAGGAGGAAGATAATACCATGGGACCTTGACATTTTTTAGAATGAAAAATTTACAAAGGGGAAGAAACATTGGGATCCTTACTGAGGAGGCAGTCGAATCTAGGCATTCTACTCAGTTACCTTAACTGGGTTGACATTTTTTGTCGAGAGAAGTGGTCATTAAAGAAATGACTATGATCAAAGTGGTGCAGTAGAAACATAGTGGACAAATTTGTAGCACTCTGGAGTGCTTCTACTTGAGGACAAGAAGAATTGGGAGGGGAGGATTGTCATGTCCCTCCCTTGAAAGGACATCTAAATTGTTGAACTTTCCTAACACCGAGGGGGTCAAAAGATGAATTAAATGATTAACCTAGGGAATTATGCTAAATTATTATTTAGGAGGCATGTACTTGGTTTTATTTATTCTTATTATTAATTAATGTGCAAATAAATATGTGGAAATAAGTTTCCATGTTAGGAGGGTGCACTTGGGAAAGCCAACTTTCCTAGGAGGATAATTAGAAACTATCAAGGGACTAACAAAAGTAAGCGGACATAAAAGAGGGAAAGTACCAAAAGCTAAGAAAAAGTAGTCAGACACAAATAAGGCAACTTTGGGCCTAAGGAGGGTGCAGTTTCCATTTAGAGTTTCAGTCACAAAAGAAGAGAGTGTAGAAAAGATGTCATAAGAAAAATCAGGAAACTTTGGGCCTAAGGAGGGCACAGTTTGCATTCAGAAGGTCTGTTACAAAAGCAGAAAGTGTAGAAAATCCATAATAAGAAAAAGCAGGTCACTTTGGCATACAGAGGGCACAATTTCTAATTTGAATGAATTTTTTTTTACATGGAAACATCTCTCTTGTCTCATACATGCTATTTTCTCAAGGAGGGAACACCACGTGGCTAGGGTTAGGGTTTAGCAAGTGGTAACTTGCTCAACATGTCACCCAAGTCACCCAATTCTTATTTAAGGATGCTTCTAAATCCATTTACTATTTTTATTGATGATGATTTTGGTTTTGATGAAGCTAAAGGTCCTTACTAAGTGACATGCCTCATTCTCTTGGGAGATGCGCCCCAAGTACCTTTCCCCTTCTCTTCTCCTTCCCCTCTTCTATCGTATTGTAGGTGAATTTGAGCTAAGGAGGAGCTCATCAAATTCAGATAAAATTATTTATCTTATATATACTCATTATGATTTTTATATGAGATTAATTTTATGTCCCATAGATATTTCATGTTAAAAGTCTCATGAGAAGAGATTTATGTTCCCATCTAGTGGGGTTTTCGATAGTTTAATGTAATAAGAAGGAAATAATTTCCATGGAAGAAGTATTAGATGATATGATGTGTTAAAAAATGATATATTAGTATCTTTAATACTTGATTATCAGGTATGAATGGAATCTGGTTCGAAATTCATCAATTTATGCACACCCCTTCTAGTTGACTAGGAAAATTCTACTAGTTTTACAATTTTCTTAATTCTGGAAGTTTTATGCATCCAAATGACATTATGAAAGTTTATGTAGGAATTTAAATCACCCCAATACCTATCCCAGACATAAAAAAGTTATTTTAGTGAGTTTGTACCATATTTCGACAACCATCTTTGCGCAGGGTTTTCCTGGGCCAAAACTGCTATTTTTGCCCAAATTGTTCCAAATAGCCCCAAATCACTCCAGATTTTTTATTGAATTTATAAAAAATAATTTTATGATTATTGAATATCTAATAACACCTATAAACATTACACAAAACCCTGTTTGAATGGATGTGAAGGTTCTTCTTAGTTGCACAGTTGGGTGACCCAGAAGCGTGGGAGTAGGATTCAGTGGAGCTGCTTCCAAAATATAAATGGTACCTGATTTACATGTTCTAGGGAATTTATTTTATCTTTCCTAAATTTTACTTGGTATCTTCCTTAACCCTTTTCCATATTACCCCAACTTTATCAGTAATTCACAAATTTCCCCTTGCATCTAAGGTGGTTAAATTTACTGCATAAATATGATTGCACACATCAATTAATAATCACAACAGAGTTAGTATTCTGATATGAATATAATATCATAGACATTACATGGTGATATAAATTTTCGAAGTTTATAGATTATTATTCTAGAAGACTGTGGGTGTATTTTCTGAAAATTGATTTTGGAAACCTTTAAGAAATTTAAAGAGTTCAAGGCATGAGTAGAGAAAAGTTTGGACAAGTTTGTTTTACATTTGAGTATAGTAAAAATACACATGATGAGTCAAAAATAATATTTTCAAATATGGAAGCACACGTCACTAACATCTCTCACAACATGACCATCCTCTTGGTGGTTCCAAAGAAAAAGATTGGACCTTTTGGGGAGTTTGGCAGATATAACTTAGAAGATGGCTTGGATGATAAATTTGGAGATAAAGGAGATCCAAAAAAGGAATTGAAAAAACCAACAGAAAGAGAGATCAATTTCTAGTTCCCTAACTTCTTCCCAATATTTGTTTAAAGTGGAAGCAAAAGTGGCATCACACTAAACCAAGGTGAGATTGATGCTATTAAATAGAATCGATGGTTGAAATAGTTAGAAGTTTATTTAAATGTTGATAACATAGGAAAGAGATAAATATTTCATCTTTCCAATTGAATCTACAGGTCCATGCCCAAACTTGATGGGAAATTCATATGGAGACACTTAGGCTAAAGGGTGAACCCCTAGTAACTAAGTGGGATGTATTTAAAACCCTCGTTAAATCCCAATTCTACCATATTGCATATAGAAAGGACCAATTTATTTGTTAGAATTAATTCAAATAGAATCAAGGGTAAAGAGTGTAAGATTACACCAATGAGTTTAGAAAAATGGTCATTATGTGGGGTATATCTCCCAATAACTTGGATGTACTTATCAAGTACCTTGGAGGTCCACACAATCATTTAAGGAGGAAAATAATGCTATATAAACCTAGGATAGTTGATAAGGCATGTGTGTAAGCAAAATATTTGGAGAATATGGGTAATAATAAAGGAAAACCAAGTGGTTCCAATTATAAAGACCAGTAAGATGATTTTAAAGTGAGGAAAAAAGTGGAAATCAAATGATAATAATACAACAACCAATACACATTAGTGCAAGGATCTAACCAGCTACTATAACCATTGTAATTTCAAGGTTAGATTGAACATAAATGTTGGAAATTACATGTCTAGTTGAATCTAATGAACTATAAGAAGGATTCCAAGAATAAGAACATGCTAGCCATGGATTTGGGAAACTAGGTACATAGAATCTCATATGTAGATGAAAATATTGTCTCTACTACATTACAAAATGATATGACCTAATTAGTATCCATCCTAAGGAAGATAAGGATATGACTAAACCATTCCATATTAATATCCAAGTCAAGAAGACAAAGGTGGATGCTCTATTTGATTATGATTCACAAGCCACCCTCATAATAAAAGATCTCACTAGTAAGCTTGGATTAGAAGTTCATGACCATCCTCACCATATCCATTGGGATGGGTAAATACGGTTACAAATTTGAGGGTCACTAAGCAATGTAATATCAAACTTTTTATATTTGCAAACGATATTAATGAGGTGGAGGTAGATGCAACACCACTTGATTTGTGTGGTGTAGTTTTTCAAATCCCCTACATGTACATGAGGGATGTAATTTTAATGAAAGGATCAAACTAGTACTGAGTAACCAAGGATGTGAATTCCTCCATAATTAATGCACACAAAGGTAAATCCAAGATATCCATGGTAAGTGTAAACCAAGCCAAGAAATCGATAAGTTCAATAGGAAGTTTGTATTGCTTCTTTTAAGAGAGAATCGACTAGGATACAAATTGGGAAGGTAAAGGAATATTTGGAAGGATGTACTAAAGAGAATAAACATTAGTTGGAGGAGATTATGAAGGTATATAGAGAAGTATTCTAGGATCCTAAAGAGTTACCACATAAAAGGGAAGTGGAGAACACTATATAGTTGTTTCCTAACTCCCCATCGCTAAACATTGGGCTACATAAATAAACCACCACAAAAGTAGATGAAGTGAAAAAACAATTGTAGCGAATATTGGAGGAGGTGTAATTCAGCCAAGAACCTCGCCTTGTGCATTGACGATATATATTTGAATAAGTTCAGCATAATAATCAATACCCTCTTCCCAGAATTGATGACGCGCGATACCAATTGTATCATACTAAGTGTTTCACCAAGTTAGAATTCAAATTGGGATACCACCAAGTATGAACTAAACAATAATACACAAGGAAGATCGAATTCAAGTCAAGGTAAGCTCTATATGAATGGATATTAATGCCTTTTGTTTATGCAATGCACTAACTATATTTATGCAGTTGATGACTAATGCATTGCATCCCTTTCTAGACTCATTTGTAAAACTGTACTTAGATGATATATTGGTTTATATCTCTATGCGGGAAGAGCATATATCACATCTCATGTAGGTGTTATATAATTCCCTAAATTCACAATCCAGGTTATTTTTTTCAAATAAGGGTAATTTACATTTTTTTAAACCACAAATTCATAGTAACAATAATTTGCAACAGTAACAATAAATTTAAGTATAATAGGGAAATAATCACAACATAACTAATTTTCATAATTAGAGTAACAACCAAACATTTATTAACCATAGGACAAAGAGGAATATGTACCTAAAACCACAAGTTTAGAGCTACAATCATACTATAGAAGCAAGAAGGCTGACCAACATTAGAGCAATTTAGGAAACCACATGTGGAGGGACTGCTCTCATCCTAACCATCCTTTCGATAATAGACCGAGAGTCTCTAATCCCTCACTTAGAAATACCAATACAACCTAAACTATCATCATTAGAATCCTACCCCCATCTGCCAAACCTATATCACTCTCCATCTCCTCCAAGTTCCTAGCACGATGAGGAGGAACTGGGAAACACCCCCCTATTAATATTTTACAAGTTCTCCTCAATTGGACACATGTACACATGAAAAATACCCATGAAAAATTCCACTATTAGATAAATGTCTCATAATTTACTCATTCTATTATTTTTCCTTAATAACCCTCAAGTTATAAACTTACATTCTCATGAATCCCCATGCCATTATTTGTATTTTTAATATAGGCATATAAACCTACATAATATAATACTATTGTGCAGGAATATAAGTACTCACTCATGTGTCCATCATGAGTGTGTCCTATTCCTACACTATAAACCATGTATTCCCCCTAACACTAGTGTAGTATGTGGTAGAGGGGTGTTACCTACTCAACCCCTTCAAGAAACTTCATCCCAAAGTTATTTTTACATGATTCCTAACCATAGCACTTATACTTCCTCCCTTACACACCCTCACCTTGAGAATCATACCATCCACCACCTCCATAACTATCCATGGAAAGAATCCAAATGGTCCCGCTTGCTAGGCACGATCCTTCTATTGTAATATGTCCCTGGATCATATAGTAGGCATCATAATTTCTTTGGGGATTTTTTGTGAATTTTTTGTGAATTAACCAACCTCCCAACTTCTAGTAAATCCATGGCCTCATCGTAATTAACCAAAATACAGGCCTCATCTAGAATGGCCAGTTTTGTATAACTTTGTGCCTACAATAGTTGCATTACTCTACTCTTACCAAGAAGAATATTGAAGATAAGAAATAATAAAGTTTATTCCCATCATCAATGATCACATTTAATGATTGCATATTACCTAGAAGAAATCCGAGCCACTCGCAAGAGGTCACTATCTAGAGAAATAACAAATGGTTTATCTTGTAGGGATAGATTTGTGTCGTTGGAGGCACTGGAATGTGCAATAGAGTTAAATGAAATAGTTTCCCTCTACTGGCCTAGATGCAATAATGCATCTTCTCAAAATGAGTGCTGACCATTGGAGGCACTAAGGAAAATGACGAGGTTAAGCAAATATCCTCCCCACTAATGGCCAATATTAAAGCATGCACCTTACCAAATATAGATTTGAACCATTGAAGGAAGTAGGGATTGTACATAAAGAGGAAAATAATCATCCCGTGAACACCTTGGATTGAAATGCATAGTGATAGAAGTTATATATAGGCTATTGGTGGCCCTAAAGTGTATGAAAAAATAAATGTTTTTTTCTTCCCATCAATGGTCCAAATTCAATCCCATATCTTTCTGAAAGAAAATCTAAGCCATTGATGTCTCCGAGAATATGTGGTAAGGCTAAAAGGTGCTCCTCCTGTCAATAGTCCAATTTAAATCATGCAAAATTATTAAGCTTGATCCCAACTATCAATGATTAAGGAACTCACCCTAAAATTATAAGAGATTCCCTCACTCCAAAGCTAGGGATTTATGCAATTTTCCTTCCCAGATCAGTCTTGAGCTTTCATTATAAAAAGTATGTGTCATAGCCTATGGTGATCAAGGAGAGATAAAACTTTCAGAGAAGTAGTTGGTAGGATAGTAGCAACATGTTTGGGTGTTCAAAATTCTATTTTCTCATGCGAAGTCATAATCATCTCAGAAAGAAAGAATTTTTATCCTCAACATGTGTATTAGTACGGATTTGTAATCCCTCTCATGATCCAATTGTCTTATCCACATGCTCCATAGATAATCAATCCTAATTTTACACATATAACTCCCATTGTGATTCTCTCTCAAGTCATATGATTTCCATCATGGAGGATCCTCTCCCAATTGATGAATCCTGATTCATCATGTTTAACATATGATATAAATCATTGTGGAAATTTCCTTTCATTTTGAATCTATATATGTAAAGTTTCACCACCCGTAGTTCATAGCCTTTTTCTCTTGCTAGTTATTATCCCATGTCTCATCTTGCGATGGAAGAACAATTAATCTTGTTAGCATATGTAATGTTTTGACTACTATTGTATGAACTATTTCCTTAGAAGGGTAGGATCAATTTATTTCATGCAAAGTGTCCCATTGATTTCTCCAAGCCACAACTCATATTAAATACACATTTTAATGCTTCACTCTTGATTAGGAGTGCATGGATCATATTAAATAAACATTTTGATGTATCCGAGTGATTTCTCAGCAATTGTAGACTTTCTGTTCTCCTCACATTTTACTCTCTAAATATTCCCCTCTGCCACCTTGTTATAGCTCAAAATGACACATCTCTGCCTGTGACCACTTTCCCATGATTCTGTCACATGTCGGCACTTCATGAAAGTCACTGAAAAAACACCTATATTGGAGGACCCATATATTGAGTTATGTAACTCTGTTTGACCTCATCTTTGCACCGTTGGAAATATATTTCAGTTGGATAAAACTTTCCAGAAAACACCAAAGTCTGAAAATGCTCAGAAATACCCTAAAAATGTGTTTTTTATACATTCATGATTTTCCTTAAGGCAAACCCACGAATGTGCCTCTTAGCATTTAAACATTAAAACACGAGTTAATTGGAGATTAGTTAAGTCATTTAACTTAATTTCCTTAACTGCTGTAACTTCTCCAACCTTCAAATATGCCTTATTTCACCCATATAAATAGAGGTAGGGAGGTCCATGAGAGGGGACTTGGAATTTATGCATTGTTATGTTGGAGGAATCGAGGCTCTCTTTGCCCACACCTTTGCCCTGGAGGTCTTCCCCTTGTGTTGTAGAGCTTGGAGGCTGAGTTCTTTGGAGAAGAGAAATAGCAGAACTAGATCAAGGTTTCATGAGGTGCCAAACTTGAAGAGAAGGTCTCTTGGAGCGAGAGGAGCAAGAAGAGGATTGAAGAGAAAGCTTGGACCAGCCTTCAGTTAATCAGGTATGGACCTTTCTCATCTCTGATCTTGTTTATATATACTTGCTGAACATTGTGCATATCTCTTTCAACCCCAGTACGTTGATGGCCTCTTAAACCCTAGCCATAGGATACTTTCCTTTACAACAGAACTGGCGACTCCGCTGGGGAGGGCCTTGTCTGTTTGGGGTTTCTCTTGATTTCTTTCAGCCTTTTACATTGTTTCAAGTCCTTCTTGCCACTTAGGAACACTTTATAAATATGATAGCACAATTCCCCTACCTTTTTAAGGTGGTTTTTTACCTTTTTGGGAATTTTTCCACCCATTCGCGAGTTGCTCTTCTGAATAGTCGCGAATACTTGCTTGCATTCGCGGGTTGCTGTACTGAACAGTCGCAAGGCATTCACGGGTTTCACTTATAGATAGTCACGAATGCCCCTAAAACAATGTTTTTCTCATTTTTATGGTTTTTCTTCTTTTTGTGGGCTGTTGGGTAGGTCTTTTAGGGTCCTTTGCAGGTGCATGACTCTAGGGAGTTTAGTGTCATCCTTTTTGGTTGTTCTTTGTCTTTGTGGCAATCCCTTTTATAGCATTAGGGTTTGTTCTTTGCTCTTTCCTCCTGCCTCCTTTGCTTGGTATGGTTTTTGGCTTATGTTTCTGGTCAACCTCTATTAGTGATCTTTGTTTGATTTCAGAAGCTTGTTGGTGTTGGTTTCCTTCTTGTTGTGTTGGTTAACTTCACCATGCCCAAATAGTTGACTTGTCTCTTATGCAAGCCTTCCTTCCAAGTAGGGTTTATACTGATTTTAGAGCATTCTAGAGTTTGTTTGGTGGTTGTATAGCAGAATTCCTTTTGCTTTGTTCTTATTATCTGCATACTTTGCTTTGTAGGTAGCTTTTCTTTTGTATTTATAAAAGAAAATTAAAAAGAACATATACTTGTTTTTGCTGCTTCTCCCCCCACCTCCTTATTTGGTTTGACCTTGTTGGACAAGGTACTGAGCAGCCTTTGTTTGTAGGTTTAGATTGATACTCAGGACTTCTTGACCTTTGTTTATGTCAGTCTTTTTTGCTCAGTATTTTCATTCCAAAGTTGTTGGCTTGTTTTCCTTTGTGAGCCTTCCTTGTAAGAGAGGTTGATATCTAACTTTAGGGAAACCTAGGGTTTGTTTTTGGGGTGTAGAGTAGTTGTCTATTTTCTTTGCTTACAGTACTTGCTTGCATTAGTTAATAGGCTGATTTTCTTTTGCATTTATAAAAGAAAAATACAAAAACATATGTTTGCTTTATATGCATGTAGATTAGGTTTTTAGTCTAGATTGCATGGCATATCATTGTTTTTGAAAAAATATAAAAAGATTTTGTTCTTTTTGGTTTTCAAGTTTTTTATTTGAAAATATAAAGAGAATAGTTTTTGCTTTTTGCATTTCATATCTCTTTGCTTAGTCATTTTGTTTCAATTTTGAGTCAAAACACCACATAAGTTTCATGCCATTTACCCTCTGACTAAGAACAGCCCTTAAAATAAACGATATAATTTTAAAATTTACTAGTAAGTTTTATTTTATAGGGTCATACACCAACTAGCTTAGGCTAGACTTGTGGGATAGGGAGTTTAAACTCCCCACAAGTGTTAAATTTCAGACGTAGTTGGCCAATCACTAGGTAAATCCTTTTCTACATTGATTGTATCTGGGAAGCTCCTCTCAAACGGGAGTTAAGCACTAGGTCGCGTGGAGGATTGGACAGAGGAGATAACCCTCTGAATCCTTGTCAAAATGTAATCCAGGACTTTTACGCATTTGAGGATTCTGTCCTAGACAGAGTTTTGAGCTCAGCTACCCTGCCCATGCGTATGAGTTCGGCTGACGACTGTCCCCCCAGACTGTCAATTTAGTTAAGGTAGCCTCTAGTCTCTTTGACATCTAGGGTTCATACACAGGTACACCGGAAGGTTATTTCTGGTTGACCTTGGACGGGCTTGGAAGGTAACCCTTATGGAAAGTGCAGGAGGGTGGTGGGTGATTCCTCCACTTGTGCTTGAGAACCACCTCAAGGACCCCAAGTAATCGTTCATCAACTTTCTTCTGGAAAGTACATCTTATACCTGTTTGCCTGTTTGGGATTTAGGAATTTTTTAGTGAGTCCTGTGTGGTTTGTCTGTACTTAGTGTGACTTTAGGTGTATGCTTTGTAATTTTGGTTGCTTATCAACCTCAAACTTTGTCTCTAGTTTTGAAACTATGGCTAGCACCCCTTTGAACACCAACCAAGATATCCCCATGCCGGGAACTCCTTGTACTATTCCTCTCACAGGGAATGTTGGTGTTCCCTTGATGGCCACCCTGAATCTTCCTGGATTCACCCTAGGGCTACCGGTGTGGTTGTTTTCCACTCCAACTGTCATGAATGCTCCTGGTGCTTCTCAAGTAAGCTCCTTATATCAAGGGCATCAAAACACTGCTTCCCCTTCACCTGCAGTTAATTCTCCTCCTCCTTCTACCTCATGCGGTGAAAGTACTGATACTAGTAACCGACAGTCTAAAAGGAGTAAAAGAAGGAGGAATAGGAAGAAAGCACATAAGCAAGGGGGCACCCGTTCAACCTCTGCAAGTCAAGTTGAACTTCACCACCCAGCCTCTGTTGTTCATGCTTGGGGCACCCATCCAACCTCTGCAAGTCATGTTGGATATATCCATCCAGCCTCTGTTGTTCACGCTGGTGGGATCCTTCCAACCTTTCCAGGTCATGTCGGGTCCTCTCACTCAACCTCTGTTGTTCAAGCTGAGTGCATCCATTCAACCTCTAGTGTTCAAGTTGAACCTACCCATTCCACCTCTGCAAGTCAAGTTGATATTCACCATCTAGCATCTGTTGATCATGATGGTAGGATCCTTCCAACCTTTTCAGGTCATGTCGGATCCAGTCTCTCAGCCTCTGTTGTTTATGCTGAAGACATTCGTTCAACCTCTGGTTTTCAAGTTGAACCTCCCCATCCAACCTCTGTTGTTCAAGTTGGACCTATCCACCCAGCCTCTGTTGTTCACGTTGGGGACACACACTCAACTGCTGCAAAGCATGTTGATCCTTACCATTTAGCCTCTGTTTTTCATGTTGATGGTACCCATCCTACCTCTGCAAGTCATGTCAGACCCAGTCTCTCAGCCTCTGCAAGTCATGCTGGGGGCAGTCTTTCAGCCTCTGTGGTTCATGCTGAAACCAATTTGTCAACCACTATGAGTCATGTTGACACTGTTGAAAAGGCTACCCGTTCAAAACACAAGCCCAAGTTTCCTTGCAAGCTTTGTGAGGGAGACCACCTTACTTATAAATGCCCTTCTATTGAAGAGGTAAGAAGAGTTTGGGCTCATGGTCATCCTGTTTCTGAACATCCTGAAGCTTTTCAACAACCAACCTCTCTTAGTGAGGTTGGACCTAGTCACTCAGCCTCTGTAGTTCATGCTGGGGGAAAACTCTCATCCTCTGTAGGCCATGTTGAGAGAAAACAGTCATCCACTGCTAGTCATGCTGACACCGTTGAGAAAACTGGTCGTTCGAAGCGTAAACTTAAGTTCCCTTGTGTGCTGTGCAAGGGAGATCATCTTACTCATCCATGCCCTGCTATCCCAGAGGTGCGAAGAGTGTGGTCCGAGACTCATGGATTTCAGTCTTCTGAACACCCTATAGTTTCTCAACAACCTATTCAACCTTTGGTTGATCAAGTGGTCGAACAAATCTCAGATTTGGTCGATCCCATTCTTCTTTTAGAGAGTGTTCCTCATGTGATTGAACCAATGTCATCTTTGGTCAATCCCACTCTCCCTTCGGAGAGTGACTTTGATGAAGCGGTTGAATCGATCCCAGTATCGATCAATCCACTCTTCTTTCGGAGAGTGAAATGTCTACTAATCACATTTTCTTCACTGCCAGTTCAGAACTTACTGAACAAGGGGGCACTGAACTTGCTTCGGATCAACCCCCACCAAGCTCTTAGATTGCTTCCTTTGATTGGGATAGCCTAGTTGAGCCGCGCCTTCCTTCTAATGCACCTTTCCAGATAAAGGTCAAAGTTGAACCCTATACGATTGCTCGTTGTATTGTTTATGAAGGAGCCTCAGTTAGTATTTTGTCTGCTCATGCTTGGCGAGGCATGGGATCTCCCAGCCTTGTGTCGACTGCTAGTCAGTTACTGGCGTTTGATAGAAGAACTCATGTAGCCTTGGGAATTCTTGCTCAAACACCTATTACTTTGGGTGGGAAGACCATCTTAGTTGACTTCATGGTGATAGAAGACCCCTTGGACTTTAATATGCTCCTCGGACGTGATTATGTCTATGCCATGCAAGCTGTGGTGTCAACATTCTTTCATGTGATGTACTTTAATCATGGCGAAGAAATTGTCACTATTGATCAGTTGGATTTTCTTGATCTGTCTCTTGACCCAGTTAGAGACCAAGTATTTCCTTTATTGGTTCCCAGTGTTTCTGTAGACACTACCCCGCCACAGGTGAACTATGTGGCCTCTTGTCTTTTGTGTTCAATTGCTACTAAGAAGCAGCCTCTGTTTTCATGCTTACCTTCTCGGGACTTGGTCCCAGCAGTTGAACTGGTGAGTCATCCTATACAGACTGTAGAGTCTTCTCTCTACTCTGTCGATCCATTTGAAAGTTTAGACATGTGTCCTATCTCGGATGATCTCCTTCCTTTGGATGAAGTCTTCCTAGAGTCTTTGATACAGTCTGACCTTCTTTTGGATGTCGGTTCAGTTGTGACTAAGTCTAACCCTGATTTTCCTAGTAAGCCTAACTTTTCTTCTTATGTTGGTCTTGTTGAGTCTTTTGACTTTTCCTTTGAACCGCAAATCAGTGATCCTGCTGAGTTTGATTTTTCTTATGAATTTTTCAACTCCTTGGATATTGAGTTTGTTCCTGTAGACTCTATCTCCCTTGTTGACTTTTAATTTCCTTCTGAGGTCGATATTACTAATTATAAACCCTCGAGTCTTGGTTCTATAGAGTCTCTTCAGTTGATTCTACCTTGACTTTCCTTTTTGTAGATGATAGCAAAGTCACATGTGTTTCTGCCAAAGTGACCCACATCGGATCATTTTTTTTGAATATGATCCTGATGTTGTTGTTTCTTGGAGACAGGATTCTTATTTGGATTCACAACTATTTACTGGCCTCACCTTGTGCTTCAAGTTGTAATTGCATTTGCATGTATCATGCTCACGCTTTTGAGCCTGATGCCGGCTTCCATGCTTTTAGCTCGTTGTATAAGCCCTCATCTTTGCTCTCATCATCGCTAAGCCTTGTATCATTTTGCCTTTGCAACTTGACACCCTTTACCTTGAGGAGACGTTCCCCGAGTGTCCTTATCTTTCTCGCTTTCCTTGCATTATGCATAGGTTCGTTCCTTGCACTTGGAACTAGTTTCGCCTATTTATGACACTCGTCTCCTCGCATTTAGAGCATTCTTTCTGCTCTCCTTCGAGCTCGTTAAAAATAGTAAGGAGGCCACGAGTTGACTTTTTTGGACTCGTTAAAACTTCATGGGGAAGATATTGAGTTTCTTTAGGCCCAAGTCTGAGTCCTCAAATTAGACTTGAATACCGAGTAAAATTGTCCATTCAGGCTCCTTAAGAATATGTGAATGGGCATCCACATTGGTGGTAGGTTATCTCTTTCTCGGACCATGTGGAATAATACGAGAAAGGATCACTCTCCTTTCTTCAGAATTGAGAAGATTATTCTTAGGCATAGGTTTATCTCTTTTCCGGACCTGAGGGACTAAATTTGCGGAAAAGGAACTCCCGGTATGAGCTTAGTTTTCTCTTTTTCGTGCTCTGGACCAAAACATGAAAATGATTCCGAGTGTACTTTATGTCTTTGTCATGCTCGTTAAACCCTAAAGAACAAAGCATTGAGTTTATTGTTGTAAGCTCCATTTCTCATAATCAAATGGATCTTTCCAAGTGATCTTGCCTTCCTTCACACTCGTTAAACTCAGGCTATATGCTGCTTTTGAAGGAGCGTTGGGTAGGTGGTAATTTAACCTTTTTCGGACCTTCCTGACTAATTATGAAAAAGGTGCGCCTTTTCTTCTTTGGAAGTTAAGAGAGTTCTTCTTTGGTATGTTTTATACTTTTTCGGCCTCAAGAGACTAAATTGTACGAAAAAGGACCCCCTGGAGTCTTCTTTGGAGTTTTCAGACTCTCTAAACTTTGAAAACACCGTCGAGCATGTACTAGTTCGGGCTCGTAAAATCCACGAATTAGTGCCTTATCAAGCATTCTTCTTTCTTTTCTTCGAGCTTGCCAAAAATGAAGATGGTCTCGAGTTTGCTTTCTTAGAATCGTTAAACCTTTACAAGAAAGAAGGGAAAGGGAAGGTTATTCCATATTTTTGTTACATCATGGTAGCGAGTCTTGTTTCCTTGAACAAAGCACCAGTTTTGAGTCCATCAATAGTTGGGCCCTAGTATTTTGACCTTATCCTGATTCAGATTTTTCTTACTCCTCCAGTTGGTCTCTTTTCCAATTATATGGGGAATCTGTCAATGTCTCCTACATTGCAGATTTGTCTCGTTGGTCCTTTCATGTCAAAAGCTGCCTAAGTCACTTTTGTGTCGTGCTCACTATTCAAGGATTAAACCTTTGTCGGTCATTCTGTAGTTTCCTTGACGTTTTGTGTCGGCCATTCCCTGTTATCAGTTCATTACATCATGTCTTTGGCGCTCCTTGTCGTGAAATTCAGTACCAATTCCAGATCCATTTAGTCTTCGACTTACCTCGTGTTGGATGATGAAGGATGCCTTAATGCCTTCCTTCTAACGGATCTCTTCCTATCGACTGCAACACATCTTGCTCTGGGGATGAGATTTAGAGTTTTATGACAGTACCTTGGGAATTGTTGTCATCAATGGCAATTTCCCTCGCTTTAGGGTAGTGGGAATACCTTAATGTCTCCTACTCAATGGATTCTTCAAGTGTTCGACTTCAAGTCTTTGTAATCACACTTGTTAAAATGTACTAGGTAACTTGGGGACCATTTTCATTAATGGTGGTTTCCCTCGCGTTTGTTAACGGTTTTCATTATTGACCGGTAATCAAACGGCTTCCTCCATGTTCGACTTCAGCTCCTTTATTCGCATGGTTAGGATTTGTACCTTTTTTGGGCGGTTTGGATTGAAGACCTTGGGGCTGACAGTAGCATTGTCATTTTTTGCTATTGCCCAAGTTGCGCAAGACCTTGTTATACTTTATATGACATTTTGCTGAGACATAGATCCACCTTGTATTTTTGTGGCTATGATCGATTGTTGAGCATGGATCCACCTTGTTCATTTGTGGCCATGGCTCCTTTAGATTTGATATGGTGCCTTTTTTGCATATTGAGCGACCATGATAGTTTCATCAGTTATACATATGTTGGATCAGCCTTATATCTTTATGGCGATGTTTTGTATATGGACGTGTATGTCCCAGAGATTAGTTTTTCTGACATTTATCTCTCTTACAGGTACCTTCACTCGAGCCTTTCGATCTTGGATTCTCTGCTCTCTCCTTACTCAGCTGTTTCCTTTATAATGTATTTCGGATATCATCTTCCCCTATAACCTCACACATTAGGGGGCATCTGTTATAGCTCAAAATGACACATCTATTCCTATGACCACTTTCCCATGATTCCGTCGCATGTCGGCGCTTCATGAAAGTCACTGAAAAAACACCTATCTTGGAGGACCCATATATTGAGTTCTGTAACTCCGTTTGACCTCGTATCTACATTGTTAGAAAGATATTTCAGTTGGATAAAACTTTCCAGAAGACACCAAAGTCTGAAAATGCCCAGAAATACCCTAAAAATGTGTTTTTTATACATTCACGATTTTCCTTAAGGCAAACCCACGAATGTGCCTCTTAGCATTTAAACATTAAAACACGAGTTAATTGGAGATTAGTTAAGTCATTTAACTTAATTTCCTTAACTGCTGTAACTTCTCCAACCTTCAAATCTACCTTATTTCACCCATATAAATAGAGGTAGGGAGGTCCATGAGAGGGGACTTGGAATTTATGCATTGTTATGTTGGAGGAATCGGGACTCTCTTTGCCCACACCTTTTCCTTGGAGGTCTTCCCCTTGTGTTGTAGATCTTGGAGGCTGAGTTCTTTGGAGAATAGAAACAATAAAACTAGATCAAGGTTTTGTGAGGTGCCAAACTTGAAGAGAAGGTCTCTTGGAGCGAGAGGAGCAAGAAGAGGATTGAAGAGAAAGCTTGGACCAGTCTTCAGTTAATCAGGTGTGGACCTTTCTCATATCTGATCTTGTTTATATATACTTGCTGAACATTGTGCATCTCTCTTTCAACCCCAGTATGTTGATGGCCTCTTAAACCCTAGCCATAGGATACTTTCCTTTACAACACACCTTAACATAAATTGGAATTTTGAGAGGGAAAGCGATTCAATCTAAGGAAAGTATACGGAATTTTCAGGTGTTAGTGTTGCATCTTACTATTGTGTATCTATTTGACACATGAAGTTCTTTATCGAGAATATGGATGGTATCAAATTGTGTGTGTGAGTACTAACACCTCTTATGTTATAGATCCCTCAACAACACATGTTTTGTTGACCAAGATGCTTCTACCAATTTTGTCCCCTAACACACCATAATGAGGAGAAATGCAACCTCCCTTGCAGTTTTCCTTGATGCAGTGCATTATGGGAAAAATTATTCTCTATGATGATGCCGATGAGAGAAAAAAAAATCAATAATGCTATTTAGTATCGAACTTGGCTCATCCTGCAAACATCCAATAGTGAATGGTGCATGGGAAGTTAGGGTCGAAAGAAAAATACATACTAGGGGGTGAGCTATCCCTAAAAAATTAAGTTACTCCAACAACAATAAAAGATGCAGATTCCAAAAATGTGGTAAGGACATATGTCTATTATTGAATGGAATATTCATCATTAGAAAGAATACTTAAACTCATCCCAAAGAGGCGCAATGGGAGGTTCGTCATTTTTCATGAGTTTTGGAGTGGAGAAAAGTTGCCTAGATCTGTCACATTAGTCTACTCTTCTTTTTCTTTCCTAATTTTTCATAGCATAGGATCAATGAAAGTATACTATTGATCGAAAAGAAAATAGGACCAGGCCATTTATGAATTATGCCCTCCGTTGTATTCACTATTACATAAATGGAATAGAAATGTTGTGCTTTGGGAGCACCCAGGATCGAGGTGAGACTACCACGACAGTTTTTGAATTAAAATTGTTTTATTTGAATGTATGAACTGTTGTTATTTGGGAAACCCATACCAAGCAAACACTACATTTGTTTGTTGAATTAATGGTATTTTATGCGTGTTTTACTGTAATTTTAGGAGATAATGTCAAGTCTTCATTTGATTTCCTAGAGTTGCACGGATATGAAATTTACCTCCTTGTGTAATTGTCAAAAGCTATCTGAGATGCATATCAATTGGAAGTTAAAAGATAATTTTAAAAATGAATGCGTTTATGTTGTTGTTTCTTCCATTCTAAGAGTTGTTTATGATTAAGGCGCTTGTGAGCTACACTTATTTGGGTAACCAGGACCAAGGAAATACTATAACTGGTTGTTGAATTAATGGTATTTTATGCATGATTTAATGTACTTTTGAGATAGTATGTCACGTATTCATATGATTTCCTAGAGTTGCATGGATACAAATTTACCTGCATTTGTATTTGTCAAATGTTATTAGAGATGCATATCAATTGGAAGTTAACACATACTTTGACAATTGAATGCATTTCATGTTGTTGTTTCTTCCATTCTAAGAGATGTTTATGATTAAGGCACTTGCGAGTTGTACTTATTTTCAGTTTTAATGTTCCATGTAATACTTGTGCCCCCATTTAAAAATATAATACCCATTTTTTGTTTTTCATTGTTGAGATTTTCCTCTGAGCACATTAGATTTCAATTGTAAACCTAGTCAAGTTTTTTCATGCATATTTGAAAGGTACCTAGGTTCATAGACTAGTATTCATACCTCCCTACATTTGAGGGTCCCTTCCCTTGGTTAGAGGACTGAATTATTGAATTAACGTGGTGTAGATATAGTGCTATTTGCACAACACTCCTTGGGATTCACATCTTAACCGAATCCCCCTTTTTGCGATATTTAAATATGTAGCTGGTGTAACTATTGAAGAAGTACCAAATCTGGCTGGGGTACAACCTCAGGGTGTTGATGTATTTGTAACTTTGGAATATATTCATCCGTATATATTATGTATTGTACCCTGATGTTTATTCCAGGATGTGTCTGTAATGTATTTGAGTCATGTCATGCCCCGATGTTCCTATCGAGAGGTTCTATAATGTAAACAAGTCATGTTAAGTCATTGTGGGTAACCCTCCTATTGGTCAAGCGTTAAAGTCCCCACAGTTGTGGGGCCCTAGGGTTATTAGAATATCCTAGAGAAGTCGACCCTAGGTGAGTCATTACAAGTCGGGGCAATAGTCCCCACCGTTGTGTTAAGGATAACCCTCCTTGTTGGTCAGAGGAGGGTTGTGGGGAACTAGGGTTATTAGACACTCCTAGAGATGTCAACTCTAGTAAGTAATTATTAAGTGAGGCCGACATGTTGGAGTGGGTTTCAAGTGAATGAAAGAATATAAATAGAGAGTGAGCCTCTCTATTTATCAAACAAACACTGACTCATTGGGGTGCATGAGTGAGAGAAGAAGTTGTTGGGATCAGAGAGAGAGACTACTGCTGTCGGGAGATCATCTTTATGTTTTCGGGTTTTACTTTTGGTGCTGATTCTATCTCTGAGGAAGTTGTAGGGTTTTCTCCTTTATGGTTTCCCTGAGGAAAATTATTTGTGTCTCTTGTCTCTTGTGTTTTACTACTGTGCATGTTATTCTCTCAGTTAAAGATTCTAAGATCATAATGCTAGCTTGAATGATAAAAATCTAACAAGAGATTACTGCGATCGGGAGATCATCTTTATATTTTCGGGTTTTACTTTTGGTGTTGATTATATCTCTTAGGAATTTGTGGGGTTTTCTCCTTTATGGTTTCCTCGAGGAAAATTCTTTGTGTCTCTTG
>LPNX010214758.1:26938-87670 GCA_001517045.1 Pseudotsuga menziesii | reverse complement strand
GGGTAGCGGGGTCCGTCAAAAGTATGCCGAGTGGGTACTCGTTGGATGTGGAATTTAATTTCGCATCCAACGAGCTCTCCCGATCGAAATTTGAGTAAAAACACGGGGAGATATGTCAAAAATACAAACAAAACAAGTAGTTTTTTTCTTTTCTTCCTCCAAAATTAATAAATATTATTTTATTATTTTAGCTATTATTTTATTAATTCATTTTAGGAGGCCCATTTTGAGTTGAAATTTCCTCTAATGCTTGTGTTTTACTGCTGTGCATGTTATTCTCTCAGTTAAAGATCCTAAGATCATAATGCTAGCTTGAATGATAAAAATCTAACATGGTATCAGAGCTAACCTAAGAAGAAGAAATTGTGCAGCTACAAAAGCTAGGGCTTCTTACTTTTTTGGGTCTCTCTCCACAATCCATTAACAAAAGTATGGTAGGATGACTCTCCATTGAAGGGCACATCTTTTTGTCGAAGCAAAATTCGATTCCAAGCATTTTCAGTTTTTTGTGTGGGAAATTAGGGCTTCTTACAGAAGAGGAATTTTGAGTGAGCCTGGCATAGGATTACTCTCCTCATAAAAATCGAATTTTAGAGACTTGGGTCAAGATTTTTGGTTGGGTGAAACTCCAGGAAAGTTAAACCCTAGTTTGACCCCGAGCTGGAAAAACCCTAAAATACTAAAACTGATAGGTTTTGGTACATTTGCTATATCTCAGGATTAGCAAAGTTTCAGGACTTTTAAATTGCAGAGGCAAAAGATAAGCTCCTTATTTACATTGTATCCAAAATTTAGCCTCATATTCACTATATTATGGGAGATATGATCCCTCCAATTTAGAGTTCCATCCTCTTCCAGAATTCATCCCTAAATAGGACACTTGGGGAGAATTGCTATATCTTGGGCTAAAAAGGTACAAATGAAATTTATAAAGATGTTACAGAAATGGAATGGAATGTAATTTCTATGGTCCAAGTTTCAGAAACAGAAGATGAACCAGTGAGTAGTGGAAGTCCGTACAACTTCGTTGTGCTGAACAGTCCTGTAACAGGTCAGCTTGGGAAAATGATCATAAGTCCCAATTGGTGAAACCAATTCTAATTAAACCCATGGTGTTGGAACAGGGACATGCGAGGCTACCTCATATGGAAGTTTTAGAGATAGAGGAGTAGTAATTTCAAAGATACCATAGAAACAGTAACAAGAATTTCTGTAGAAGAAATTGGAAAACTAGAGCTTCCTGTTCCGGGAGCTTCCCTCCACTGTTTTCAGAAAAGGAGTACATTTGACAGCTAAAATTGAAGAGATATATATTTATATCCAATCATATCTAAAATATTCCAATTTTAAAAAATTAGGGTTTCTTTGACAAACCCTATATTAGCCAGCTCCGAAACTAGGACAAACACCTCAAAACGGTAAGATCTAATCTTTTGCTATTTGCATTTGAGGTTCTCATTTCAAAGTGATCTATCACATCAGCTTGATGATAATCTTGGTGAAGTTAACAACTTCCATGCATGGAAGTATTTGATCTCTTTGAAGAAAATTAATTGGACACCTACATGAGTAGAGAGGTTCTAGTTCCAGAGGGAGATGAGGCTAAAAGCCTTACACCAAAAGAACTTGGTCAAGTCCAAGAAGATCATTGTTGATTCAATCACGGATCACATTTTACCACAAGTGTCTTCCCTAACGACATCGAAGATGTTTCTTTCCTTGACCAAGATATTTGAAGGGAAGAACATAAATCAGAATATGACTTTGAGAAAAGAGTTGAAGAATGTGAAGATCTAGAATGTAGAGACCATACAGTCATACTTTACGGGGGTCTCTCAAATCAGAGAACAACTTGAAGTGGTAGAAGAAGAATTGGAGAAGGAAGAAGTGGTGATAACCACCTTGAATGGCCTCCCAGGATCATGTGATTCATTCATTCGAAGAATGTGTGCTAGAAGGAAGTGATTACTTTCAACAGACTCTGGGAAGAGCACACACAAGAAGAAGCTCAACTAATAATAAGAGAAAAGAAGATGGGAGCAATTGAAGATGAAGCTCTCACCATCCAAAGAAGATCCCTTAAGCAATGAGGAATACGAAGAACTCAAGTCTTGAAGAACTTCTTATCCATCTTAGCATTTGGATGCGAAATGATGCTATTATGAATGAAGAAGATAATGAAGTTGAAGGCTCAAGAAGGAGTCTACCCATGAAACAAATAAAGATAAGTATTCAATTGTCATTTCATGATATTTTTTTGTTATGCATTTGTTTATATATAGTTAATGTATTATGCATGATAGAATGTTTGCATTAGTGACAGTATACTACTAATATGCATGTAATGGGTAAGTAGCTCATGGTGCTATACAACTCTCCATTGCTACTTATCTAGAATGAAACCTCTTTGCTGACATATTGGATTAGTGCACAATCTAAATGTTGTCCTGGTAGAGATGGAAGGCATCTAGAAAAGTTTTTGTGAGATATGGATGAATGTTGTATTGGCTAAAGTAGTTGCATGATCATATATTTATGCGTAAGAACTTGCCAGTATGAATATTCCTTATGAAATGTTTCTAACCATACAAATGCATTTGACTTGTCGGAAAGATCGCATACATAATCGCCTACAGGAAAAGATGGATGAGCCTTGTTGCGAAGAACAAGTGAAGATAGTTCAAGATGAAGAATAATATGATGAATGCAATTACATCATTGATGTAGAACCTTCCAGCCATGAAGAAGTAACCAAGAAGAAAGGGAATACGAGTTCAAAAAGAATGATGTTGAGGATGCAGTATTGATACATGAAGGAAAGTTCGTAGTTCCATCATGCAGTAGATGGAAACATCATGGGATACAAGGAAAGATTCATAGCACGAGGCTTCTCATGAAAAGAAGGCATAGACTGTGAAGAGACATTTGCAGCCAGTGGGAGTTGAAACACATACATGATGAGCTTGATGAAGATCTTAACCTTTGCTACAAGGTTGAAGATGAAAGTATATACACTATATGGTTACATAGAATATTAGTAGCATAGGAAGCTACTTGTCACTTTGGTACAGAATGTTTCAGTGCATAGAGTATGGAAGACAGAGGGTGTATGATGCTCTGCTTCAGAGGGAGTGACTACAAAATATCTTGAGGTTCGACATGGTACAACAGGATGGATAGATTACTGATGAAACTAGGCCTTACTGAGAGTAAAGAGGATTCCAACTTTTGCTTCAAGGTTGAAGGCGGAAGACTAGTGATGCTCTTGTTATGTGTCGATGCACTATTTCTTAGGCATGGAGGTGTGGAAGAATGCGGATGGAATCTTCCTCGGACAAGGGCAGTATGCAGTAGAGATCCTGAAGAGGTTCAAGATGATGGACTGCAAGGCCATGACCACACCTATGGCATCGAACATGAAGCTATTGAGTGATGCTTCATTAGAGACGGTTGATGCTACGATGTATCGTTAGATGATTGGGCCCTTGATGTACCTGATGAACATGACACCATATATTTGCTTTGATGTGAAAACCTTGAGCTAGTTCTTGATAGATCTGAGACATGTTCACTTGATTGCTGCAAAGCATATTCTGAGGTACCTGAGGGGTACAGTTGATTATGGGCTCAAGTATGATGTGAATCAGAAGATTAACCTGGAGGGTTATGTTGATTAAGATTGGGCAGGCAGTGCCATCGATAGGAAGAGCACTTCAGGGTGTTGCTTCAGTATGGGATCAGGTGTGATCTCTTGGTTTAGGAGGAAGCAATCTTGTGTGGCACTGAGTAACGCTGAAGCAGAGTATGTCACAGCTTGTTCAGCTAGTTGTGAGGAAATATGGCTGAGGAAGCTAATGTCTGATTTATTTGATCTCCAGTTAGATGCTACTTGTACATATTACAACAACCAGAGTTGTGTGAAGTTGTCGGAGAACCCAGTGTTCCATGACAAGTCGAAGCATATTCAGATCAAATATCACTATATCAGGGATATGGTGCAGAGGGGAGCAGTGAAGCTCCAATATGTTGCGATGGATGAACAGATAGCTGATGTGTTGAAGAAGCCATTAGCTAGAGTGAAGTTTGAGTACTTCAGGGAGAAGCTTGGTGTTCTCCAGATCGAGGTTCCTTCCAAAGGGAAGTATTGAGTCTGTGAGCCATTCTGACATGGTGAGAGGATTGGTTCCTTCCATGGTAAGATGTAAGGGTTGAGCCATTCTGTCATGGTGAGAGGATTGGTTCCATCCATGTCAGATATGAGTGCTAAGCCATTCTGATATGACTATACGATTGGTTCCTATTTGATCAGATATAAGGGCTATTGCCATTCTTGGAATGGAGGTGCCTGGTTAGTTACCGGGAATACTTGTTCTAGTACTGAGGGCCATTCTGATATGACTGTAGGATGTGTTCCTACATGATCAGATGTGAGCACATGACCATTCTGATGTGATTGGGGGATGTGTTCCCACTTGATCAGATATAAGGGCTGTTGCCATTCTCTCGGAGAATGGAGGCACTTGGTCAGTTACTAGGAACCCTCAACTTGGGGTTGAGAGCCTTTCCATCATGGTTGCAGGATGTGTTCCCGCATGGGTAGATGTAAGTGTAGGGCCCTTCCATCATGGTTGTAGGATGTGTTCCCGCATGGGTGGATGTAAGTGCAAATCCCTTCCATCTTGGTTGCAGGATGTGTTCCCGCATGGGTGGATGTAAGTGCATAGCCCTTCCATCATGGTTGCAGGATGTGTTCCCGCATGGGTGGATGTAAGTGCATAGCCCTTCCATCATGGTTGTAGGATGTGTTCCCACATGGGTGGATGTAAGTGCAGAGCCCTTCCATCATGGTTGCAGGATGTGTTCCCGCATGGGTGGATGTAAGTGCAGAGCCCTTCCATCATGGTTGCAGAATGTGTTCCCGCATGGGTGGATGTAAGTGCAGAGCTCTTCCAGCATGGTTGCAGGATGTGTTCCCGCATGGTTGGAAGTGTAGAGCCTTTTTAGCATGGTTGCAGGATGTGTTCCCACATGGATAAATGTGAGTGCTGGGCCTTTCTGACGTGATTATAGGATTGGTTCCTACATGATTAGATGACATGGTGTTGAATGTGTTCCTCTCATGGTCATATGTAAGTGTTGGGTGGGCCATTCTGACTTGGTGTTAGATATAAGCACTGAAGAAGACCTACATGGAGGCTAGGCCTACAACCAACATGAAAAAGGGCTGGCTCTGTAGAACTTCCTGTGACGAGAAGAATCATGAGATAGCAACCATGATGATGATCCAGATCTAGAGATGATGCTCCAGTGATGAGATCCAATGATAATGATCTAAATTGAGTGATGATCCAGATCCAGTGATGATGATCCAGATCAAGTGATGATCTAGATTTAGTGATGATGATCCATATCGAGTGATGATCCAGATCTAGTGATGATGATCCAGATCGATTGATGATCTAGATTCAGTGACGATGATCTAGATCGAGTGATGATCTAGATCCAGTGATGATGATCCATATTGAGTGATGATCCAGATCCAGATGAAGATGACTTGAAGATGAAGATGACGATAACTCAATGATGATCCAGATGATACAGAAAAGAAGACTTGTGCTGATAAATTGTGTCGAGAGAATACCTTCCTAGTTAAGAGGGAGTGTTGATGTATTTGTAACTTTAGAATGTATTCATTCGTATATCTTATGTATTGTACCCTGATGTTTATTCCAGGACGGGTCTGTAATTTATTTGAGTCATATCATGCCTCGATGTTCCTATCGGGAGGTTCTATAATGTAAACAAGTCATGTAAAGTCATTGTAGGTAACCCTCCTATTGGTCAAGGGTTAAATTCCCCGCATTTGTGGGGCCCTAGGGTTATTAGAAAATCCTAGAGAAGTCGACCCTAGGTGAGTCATTGTAAGTCGAGGCAATAGTCCCCACCGTTGTGTTAAGGATAACCCTCCTTGTTGGTCGGAGGAGGTGAAGTCCCCACAAGTTGTGGGGCACTAAGGTTATTAGACACTCCTAGAGATGTCGGCTCTAGTAAGTAATTATTAAGTGAGGTCGGCATGTTGGAGTGGGTTTCAAGTGAATGGAAGAATATAAATAGAGAGTGATCCTCTCTATTTATAAAACACACACTCACTCATTGGGGCGCATGAGTGAGAGGAGAAGTTGCTAGTATCAGAGAGAGAGACTACTTCTATCGGGAGATCATCTTTATGTTTTCAGGTTTTACTTTTGGTGTTGATTCTATCTCTGAGGAAGTTGTGAGGTTTTCTTGTTTATGGTTTCCCTGAGGAAAATTCTTTGTGTCTCTTGTCTCTTGTGTTTTACTGCTGTGCATGTTATTCTCTCAGCTAAAGATCCTAAGATCATAATGCTAGCTTGAATGATAAAAATCTAACAGAGGGATACTTGGGTGAGCTAGTACCGTTGCAGAGGAATGATATATCAATTCTAAATAACTATGACCTATACCCTTTCTATGTAATAGAAGAAAGGGACGAAATAAAGCAATATCATTTTTCTTAATATTCTAGAAGAATTCTATTGTTAATTTTGAAGTTGTTTTTTCTTTGTGTGAAGTGTAACTATGTTCTTAGTGCTTGAGATGAGAGCCTTATACCAAAATAGATTCCCGAGAAGCAATATGTAACTGGAGATTCCACCCTCAAATAGACTCTACCGTGGAAACATGTTTATTTGTTAAAAATATAGAATCAAGAGCTGTAAGATATCTAAAGCTAAGATAAATCTCATTTCTCCCCTGGCATACCCTACCACCATCTGGAAAAAAGAGGAAATACAGAATACCTCTAGATGAGTGGGTAAGCTCAAATATACTTGCAATAACTCTATTCATTGTCGAAATATTTCACCCACTACTAGGAATTGCATAAAAACCACCAATTGAGTGCTCATATCCATCACCTCAGAACCCTCTCACTTATAATACCACCCCACATAGCAAGTGCTCCCCTATGGGGTCTCCTACACCCGCTAAATCCCTGCATTCCTATCATACTCCCACCAAATAGAACCCTATTTCTATTGTCCTCCACCATTTTACTATTGGTAAGATGCATACGCCTATCCAAAACCCTAATATGGAGGCCCCTAATCTACCAAAACCATGGTTGGTAGCTAGGTTTAAACCACTGGTCCTTTCTCATACACACCAAATGGGTGATTTAGCTGAAGGATATATCAATATTATCCCCAAATTTAGCAGAGAAAATGGTGTTTGAACCAAAGACCATCTCACTATGTTTAGGGATTGCACAAACAACTTTTCTATAGAGGAGGATGATGTATTTTATGGTATTTTTTAACATTATTTAGAGGAAGAAGCTAGAAAATGGTTAAGGAATTTTCCTAACAACTCTATTACCCATTGGATGCAATTTGTTGATAAGTTTACAAAGAAATGGGGACTAAACAAATATAATAGGGATATCCTAATTGAGATCAATGCCTTGAAGAAGAACAATGGTGAAACTATCATAGAATTCACTACTTATTTTTGTAAGTTGTATCATAGAATACCTGATACTGGCAAACCATTAGACACAACCTCATTGCCCACATACTCTACTGCTTTTGATTCCAATTTTTCTTTACTCCTGAGAGAAAGAAAGTCAGCTGACTTAGAGACTTAGTTTTGTGATGCACAAGACTTGGAGGAAAATATGAAGGTTGCTGAGGTCCCCTTGAATATCAGAGAAGAATATCCAAAGGATAGAATATATCCTGATAGGAGAAGAGGGAAAGATCCTAGAATCTCTTTGGGCCAAGATGCACTCAACATGGAGGAGGTAACAAAACCCATGAAGAATATGGATAATGACCTAACGAAATTAAAGCAGTCCCAAGATACAAACCCTTTCTTCAATCCCCCTCTCCAAAACCAGAATCCTCAAATTCATGGCCATATGCAATACATGAGAAATCCTTTGATAGATCCACATCAATAAGTAAGAAGGGAAAATCCCAATGCCCAGTAGTACCCTACGCCACCGACTAATATTTCTCCCCCAACATAAGAAAGGTATGAAGAATATTTCACTCCTGAGAATCCAGATACAACAAACCCTTGTTCAAGCATGAACATGTTATTCCATTTAGATGAGCAACGCGAAGAGGACTTGCTTGTATATGAAGGTATGTGCATGGTGGAATATGAGGAGTGAATTCTCGAGGAGGAAACACTATGACTAGAGCAAAGAATTCCATACCTACTCCTTCTGATTTTCAATTTATCATGGATAATATTATGGAAGAAGTTAGGAGAGATTATGACCTAAGGCTTCGACCTAATACTCACAATTTAAGGTGAGATGAACCCTCTATGCCTAATAATGAAAACATAAGGGATAATGAAAAATATGCAAAACAACCAAGGCGAGATACAATCCTAAAGGCTACATATTGTATACAAACATTCATTCCACTCAGGCCAGAAGTCTATTAAAGTTCAAAATCTAGAAAATCGGAGTTGGTCCAAGTGCCAACACTAATAAATAAAAATCTAGTTGCGAAGATACTAGAAACGAGTCCTCTTCTTGCTCCTTCTTTCGATATTAAGTATTAATTGAATAATATTAATACCTATGCCTCTTGTTGGAGTCATTTTCCAACCACACATCATTATTTGTCTTATTTTGTCCTAATTTACCACTTATCGTAAGTTTTGACTCAAAGATGTGAATGCATCATCAAACTGGATCTCCTCCTTCAATCAGGGAGGCTAACTGAGCCTCCTCCTTCAATCAGGGAGCCTAACTGAGCCTTCTCCTTCAATATAGGAGAAAACCTAGGTTGATCTACATGAGTTACATGCTCATTCAGTCAATTGGGAGTTGTTTCACCTACTTTTCAGTTAACTGAAGTGGTAAAGACGCCTTTCCATGATATATTTTTATTTCTGGTTTAAATGCAGTTAACTGGAGTGTTAAAGGTCCCCTCACCTAACTTTGGTGATTCAGTTCAGTTTAAATCACCTAACTGAAGTCATAAAGGCACCTCCACCTACTTGTTGGAATGCAGTTGAGTTCTATTCATCTAGACTAAGTCTAAAATTCCTCCGAGTCAGTTAGTGTAAATTATGTTGGAGTTAAGTGGTTAATTGATGTGTTGAGTGGTGTCAACTGACAACTAATCCGCTCTCATGCACTTAATTCTAATGACATCTCTTGGATTCTATTTGCATGGCTATTCATGCGATTTTATTGCATTGTAATATATCTCTTCTAATTAATGATTAAGAAATATATAGCTGTAACTCTTTTTCACTAATTATGATCAACTAATTATTTCTATCCTTTCGAAGCTAGGGCCATATTAATCTATCTTTGTCTCCACCTTCCATACATGAAATCTCACAATTCCGAATTGGAAGATGCCTACCTTGAATGCATTCATTGTGTCCCTAACCAATGAACATGATAAACTTATTTAGATGGGATCCATGAGATCCTATAAAGATCAATATTTATTTGCTAAAGAACCCAAGGATTCTAATGTAAAGGGAAATAAAAATACATATAAGACTAAGTTTGATCCTCCCAAACAGAAGGAGAAAAACCAACAGTTAATGATCCCTCAGGCTCGAGGAAAAACAAGCAACGGGGCAAAGAGAAGAAAAAGTGCTCTTACCGTGATAGAGGATTTCATCCCTAAATATGTTGCATGAAGAGGAATATTGATCATATGGTCCTCATCTTGGAGAAAAACAACATCACTCTTATAGAATGCACAAGGAAGAAGGATACTAGAGATCAGAATAATCAAACTGAAAGAGGACAAGCACCCATGACTAATGTTTTGAAAGATGGAGCTCTCCTCATTGAATCTGGAGCTTTGAATCATATGGTTGCATGCAATGATTCTTTCAAATCATTGGATTTGGATAACTTCATCTCCATCCACATGGGAGATGACTCACTAGTCTCATCAAAAGAAAAAGGTACTATTCATTTAGAACATGGAAACTTCAAAAATGTTCTATATGCTCCCTCTTTGGCTTCAAACTTGCTTTATGTGTATCAAATGAAACACACTGTTTTTCCTAAAATAGTTGTATTCATCCCCAATGATGTTGATATATATAATATAGCCATGGGAAAACTCATTTCAATAGGAAAAGGAAATCATGCTAAGACCTATGAGTTTTCCAAATTTATGCTTGATTCAAAGCAAAGTGCCCTCCTGACTCATGGAAATTAGGTCAGCCAGCTATGGCATGAGAGTTTTGGAAAAATAAACTAAAAACAATTTCATATTCTACAAAAGGATTCTATGGTGGAAGGCCTTCCGATAATCGAATCCTCTAAAGGGATCTGCAAGGGATGCATAGTCGGCAAGCATCCCGAGCATACGTTTGATCGAGGAAAAGCTAGCAGAGCTTCATATATTATGGGAATGATCCATAGTGATATCAGAAATCCAATTCCAAATAACTCCATGAATGGATTGAGATATTTTCTTACCTTCATAGATGACCTTTCAAGATTTACATTGGTCTACTTTCTCAAAAAGAAATTGAAAGTCTTTGAAAAATTCATAAATTTTAAAGCTTCCGTTGAGACTAATACTGGGAGCAAGATAAAAGATAAAAGATATGATAATTGAGGTGAATAAATTAAATAATAGCTTCTGAAAATTCATGCAGAAAATGGAATCAATATCCATAACACTGTTCCCTACACCTCAACAAAATGGTGTAGTGGAAAGTTAAAACTGAGCACTAAAAGAGATGACAACCTGTGTGCTTGAGTCTAAAGATTTGGATGCAAATATTTGGGATGAGGGTATGAATGTTTATGCATACATTTATAACATGGTATCACACTCATACATCAAAGGTATAACACCTTTTGAAGCATACATCGGTCACACGCCTGATGTGTCCAATCTCAGGGTTTTCAGGTCCACTTCATTGGCTAGAATTCCACTGGACAAGAGAAAATATTTGGAGCCTTAGAGTGTTGAGTGTATCCTCATTGGGTATGATGAATAAGAATAAGGATAAAATATATTGAATATCATAACTAAAAATACACTCATCTAGTGAAGTGTCCGCTTTGAAGAACCTCTTCAAGATCTGAAACTAGTGGAGGAACAAATTGCAAAACCGCTTCCTCTTTCTGATGAAGATTTTGGAGATGAAAATGAAAGCAAGTGATCTGATATTTAATATGTAATTAATGATATCAGTGAGCATGAAATATCAGTTTCTGAATCATATCCGAATGATCCCACTCATCTACCAAAATGGGAAGAAAAGACTCTCTCCTCTACCAGGTCAAACATTGGAAATCCTGCTGATCCAAGTAGAAATCGAGAAGGCTATCAAAGAGCAGGTATTACTATTTCATGCAATGATCCTTCCCTACATGAGAAATTATATATTATGGTTGTATTTGATCCAAAATCATATTATTATTCCCATCATGATCCTAGATGGAAAGCTGCTATGAATGAAGAGTATAACTCTTCAGAAAAATGAAACCTGGGAGCTAGTTTCTCTTCCACCTGGGAGGAAAATTGTTCAATGAAAATGGGTCTACTGAATGATGGCTCAACCTGAAAATATAAATCTCAGTTGGATTCAAAAGTATTTTCACAATTTTAATAATTGTACTATATATAAACCTTTGCACGAGTGGCAAAAATGGATTCTATTTGGCTAGTCTTGGCCATTTCCACATCCAAACACTGCGAGGTGCACTATACAGACATGAAGAATGTTTTTATTCATGGATATATTCAAGAATAGATATACATGAAACATCCTTAAGGGTACATATCAGACCCAATATTAGTTTGTAGAGTTCAGAAATCATCGTATTGATTAAAAAATGCCTCAAGGGCTTGGTATGTAAAGATGGACTCTTTTCTGCTATCACAAAACTTTGCAAGATGTAAGTATGATCCAAATGTGTATCTACATCAATATGAAGTTTATTTTTGTTGGAATATAATCCGTCGGGATTATACAATATGTAAATAGTGTAAATATATTCTGAATGTGAATAGTCATGTAGGAATATGAATAGGTTGGTCGGAAGTTGAATCACAACCGACATATGATTTGTATAAATATATGCATTAGCAATGGAATAAGATGAATCGGGAGTTATTTTACCTAACAGTGGTATCAGAGCACCACCTGCCATAACTCCTGCCTGTGTTTTAGTCCTGGCATTTTGCCTGCCACACATTCATTCTGCCAAATATGTTTTAGGCTTCCTGCTCCGTCAGTCTGCCAGTCGCATGCATTGTATGCATTATTCTCTTGGAGACCTGCCTAACCCTAATCTATTGTATACTACTGCATATTGTAGCGTTTTCCATTCACCTGGTGAATCTGTCTCAAGCATTTTAATTCCTGCCATTCTACCTGCTTGCATTTTGCAGACTATCCTTAGGTCTGCATATCTACGTAGTGGCGATACCTCTCCTCTCATAATTTATTTTCATTAGAGCTGTGACTCCACAGTTTTTCTGAACAACGTCCTCTATCTCAGAGTTTTTGGTTTTCTGAGCAGCGTCCTCTATCTGGATGCTTCCCCACCATTGAATAATATGAGCTCCATTATGTGTGAAGTCTCAATCTCTTGAAAAGTTGCATTCTCCATTGTGAGCTGCAAAGTCTGAATATCTGCTAGCCAGTGTGCCATTATTATTGAAGACGTGAAGACTGTTCTCTTCACCTGCATCTTGAGTCCTGCGTGGAGTACTGTGTTCATTAATGAGCTGTGATTGTGGTATATGCTGCGTATCCATATGCGTTGAGTATATATTTTTATATGCGTCCAATTCTACTGTGTATTGAAGAGGAGGCCTGCGTATTGAAGAGGAGACTACGTTGATATCTCTTGATCAGGAGACTGCGTATTGAAGAGGATATATGCTGCGTGGAGAAGAGACCATCCTGCGTGGAGAAGAGACCATCGTTGAATGATATTGTGGTGTAATTCCCATTATCTATCTATGTGAAGTGCCATCTTGAGGAGTACAAGCTGCGCGCCTTCGTACTTCTCGATATTCTCTTCGTTGTTCATGTAATTGTTGTCGTGTTCATCGTTTTGGGCGTCAGGAGGCACGGGGGTTACGAGCCTCTGGATAATTTGAACCACAGGGAAATGGTATTCGTCAAGGCTGAGCCCTAGGGGTTTCGATCACTGGTTTTCTTTGTTTGTAATGCGAGAATGAGAATGAATTCATTTGAAGGTTGAAGGTTGCGATTATTTCTAACCGTTGGAGACTGCATAAAACCTAATTTTTCCCTAGTTTTATGCATGAAGTTTTGATGCAACTTATGAGTTATGATCGATGTGTATTTGACTTGATGGAGAAATAATATGCTATGTATGAGTTCAATACATGTATTGAAGAATATAAAAATACTGAACCTATGATATGTTGCTGTGATTTCTGAAGACTACGATGAAGATTCACGCCTTTCCTCAAACTTGGTGAAAATTGCTACGAATTCCTTGTGTTATCATGAAGCTGCTCACAACTACTTGAAGATTGTAGTTGAGAACTAATGCTCTCCTCCACCAGAATACTGTTGGTGGAACGTGTAAAGACTCATCCTGAATAAGCATTTTGAATTTGGAGCTGCATACTGCTGGAGCGTGAACCAGAGAGCTGAACACTGCTGCGAGCTACCTTGTCCCGTCAGAGTTGGGGTCTATCTCTTCTCTGTAGAGTGTTGCGAATTCATCAAAGATACAACCTTCCATTGAAGAGTCCACGTTGTGCTACTACAAACAAGTCTGCTGCAAGATATTTTGTTGATGTATTATTGTATTTGAAATGTAATTTTCATGTAATAGCACTCTAGAATTAATGATATAGAGCTATTGAATTATTTTGATAAGCTACAAAATTATTTGTATAGGCTACATAATCATATTGTAATTTGTAAAGGAGCAGGAATCTAAACCTGCATCCCATATCTTTTTTTAAGCATTCTGTAAGTTACAGTATCCAGATTAGAGATGCACTCTTTGGCATCTGTAGTTGCTGCCACTCTCTCTGGCAAAGAGAGAGGCAGAGGAAGAAGAAACTTCAGAGGTAGAGGAGGCAGAAACAACTCCAGCAAAAGATCAGATTTGCAGTGCAAGCATTGTGGAAAGACTGGACACACATCAGATCAGTGTTGGGCTTCGTGGGACTCCATCAAAGACAGACATAACCAGAAGAAAGAAGACAATAAAAACCAAGATGCTAGTGAATATTTTGATTCTGCTCATTGTATTGTTGCACATTGTAATCTTGGAATTAATGAAATGACTTCACTTTCATCTTACAAAGATTGTTGGCTGCTTGATACTGGTGCAACATCACACATGACTTTTAGAAAAGACTGTTTTGAAGAACTTAATGAAACAATAAATGGCATAGTGTACTTTGTAGATAAGTCAAGTCTTAAACCAAAGGGAATGGGAACCATTCGACTAAAGATGCATGGATTCCATGATTTCTTGTTGAAGAATGTTCTTTATCTTCCAGAGTTGAAGAGAATCCTGTTGTCCTTGGTGGAGATTCGACAGTGAGGCCATTCCATCCACATGTTTGATGGAATCGTAGAAATAAGAAAGTCCTCTAACAAACAAGTCATCATGACTGGATACGAAGATGGGAAGTTGCTGAAGCTAAAGGGTTCATATGCAAGAGTTCAGAACTATGCCTACCTCTCTCAGCATGGAGAAGGTAATTTGTCATAAATTTTATTGTGGCATGCAAGATTTGGTCATTTGAATTATAACAGTCTTTGTTTGTTGAGAAAGAATGGTGTATTTGGTTTTCCCACCATTCCCAAAGAAAAGAGAAAATGTGATGCATGTATATTAGGGAAACACAGTAAGCTGCCATTCCATGAATCTAATTTCAGAGCAAGTAGGAAATTAGAATTAGTGCATTCTGATTTATGTGGCCCAATGCCAACTCCTTCTGCTCATGGGAATAAGTATTTTATGACCTTTGTTGATGACTACTCAAGAATGTGCTGGATTTACTGTTTAAAGACAAAAGCAGAAGCATTTCAAACATTCAAAGACTTTCATGCATTGATAGAAAAACAAGCACAATAAAAAATTGGTACACTTCGTAATGATAATGGGAAAGAATACACTTCAAATGCTTTTGAATATTATCTTCACCAACATGGAATTGCACATCAGACTACAGTTCCCTACAATCCTCAACAAAACGGTGTAGTAGAAAGAATGAAGAGAACCATAATGAATATGGTTCACTCAATGATGTTTTTTGAGAATGTAAAACTAATGTTTTGGGGTGATGCAGTGAAATGTGCAGCCCATTTGAGAAACAGAAGTCCCTCAAATGCTCTTGATAACAAGAATCCACATGAAATGTGGTTTGGCTATCTCCCTTCAGTCAGGCATCTCATAGTTTTTGGTTCCACCTGTTATGCCTTGATTCCAAAGGAGCAAAGAAACAAGCTTGGTGCTCGAAGCAGAAAATGTATTTTCCTGGGGTACGAAGAATACTCCAAGGCATAACGTCTGTATGATGAGGTAAACAAGAGGTTTGGTTTTTGTAGAGATGTCATTTTTCTTGAAACTAATAAAAATTACCAGTCCATTGAGAGACAGCTTGATCATTTGGAAAAATATCCTCATCCAAAGAAATATTTTGAAAATGAATATGAAATTCCAAACCTTGAAGGGGGGATTCCTATTTCGGATCAACCTTTGGAATTTCCATATGAAGCACCAACTCCCCTGCATGAAGAAGTTCTTGCTTCACCTGAACAAGAGGTTCAACTAGATGATGTGATTGAGAGAATTGGAAGACTCTTAATCAATGATGAAGCACCACCATCTCATCAACCAGGACCATCACAGAAGATTCCTAAATGGGCCACAAAGACACTTGAAAGTTTCCATCCGGATGAAGTTGGAAAGACGGGAATGGGAAGTTCAAAAATACATGAAGATGGAGGAGAAGCAGATAATTCAGGTGATGACATGGATGTATCATTTGATTGTGAATTTAATTTATCTGCTAACTTTGAACCAACTTCCTTTGAAGAAGCTTCTACTCGGGTTGAGTGGAAAGAAGCTATGCAGAATGAGTATGATGCACTCATGAAGAATGGAACTTGGAAGCTGGTTGACCCTCCAGTTGGAACCAAACCAATTGGCTACAAGTGGGTGTACAAGAAGAAATACAAATCAGATGGATCACTTGACAAGCACAAAGCGAGGCTTGTAGCAAAAGGCTATGCACAGAAGGAAGGAATTGACTATGAAGAAACATTTTCTCCTACAGCAAAATGGGAAACCATCCATACCTTACTCTCTTTAGCTACTCAGAAAGGGTGGAAAGTTCATCAAATGGATGTGAAGACTGCTTTCTTGAATGGATACTTGAAAGAGAATGTCTTCATGTCTCAGCCAGAAGGATTTGTTGTGAAAGGAAAAGAACAAAAGGTATGCAAGCTTGTCAAATCCTTGTATGGCCTAAAACAAGCGCCTCGCGCATGGTATGAAAAGTTAACCGAGCATCTTTTGAAGTTAAATTTTGAACATTTTGAGCATGATGATGCAACACTATTTATAAATAAAGTTGGAAGATCTATTGTGTATCTTGTGGTGTACGTAGATGATCTTTTGATGACAGGGAACAATGAGAGCTATATAGCATCCATAAAGAAAGATTTGAAAAAGATATTTGAAATGACAGATATGGGACATCTCCACTATTACTTAGGAATTGAAGTCACTCAACATCCTAAGTACATATTCCTATCTCAGAAAAAATATGTTGGAGAACTACTAAACAAATTTTGCATGACAGAATGCAACCCTATCTCTACTCCAATGGAACAGAAAATGAAGCTCACATCAAGCGAAGGAAAAGAATTTGAAGATGCGACCAAGTATCGACAACTTGTAGCCTAGTCTTATCTACCTTACAACAACTAGACCAGATATTTCTTATGTTGTTGGCATACTTTCAAGGTTCATGCATAAACCTTGTGAAGGACATTGGTCAGTTGCAAAAAGAGTTCTAAGATACATGAAGGGGACTCAAGATGTTGGACTCAAGTACTCTAAGGTGGATGACTTCAAACTTATTGGGTACTCAGACTCAGATTTTGATGGCGATAAGGAGACATGAGTATCAACTTCTGGATACACTATGAGTCTTGGATCAGCAGCTGTCTCATGGAGATCATGTAAACAGTTAGTTCCGACGGATTCAACAACAGAAGCAGAATATGTGGCTGCAGCTGAAGTAACGAAAGAAATAGTATGGCTCATGAAGATACTTGAAGATTTGCAAGAAAAACAAGAGAACTCCACTCCATTATTGATCGACAATACTTCTGTAATCAAGCTGGCTAAGAATCCCAGATTCCATGATTGAACCAAACACATCAACACAAAGTATCACTTGATTCAACATCATGTAGAGGCCAAGACAGTCCATCTTCGACATTGTTCCACAAATGATCAAGTTGCAGACATCTTCACCGAAGCGCTTGGACGAGAAAAGTTTGAAAGATTCAGAAACATGCTCGGACTTACTAACACCCTTCGGATTAAGGGGGGGATTGTTGGAATATAATCCGTCGGGATGTTACAATATGTAAATAGTGTAAATATATTCTGAATGTGAATAGTCATGTAGGAATATGAATAGGTTGGTCCAAAATTGAATCACAACCGACATATGATTTGTATAAATATATGCATTAGCAATGGAATAAGATGAATTGGGAGTTATTTTACCTAACAATTTTCTAATTCTATTTCTTTATGTTGATTATTGATTAATTACAAGAATCACACTTGCTTCAATCAGCTTCATAAGAACTGCTTTATGTGAAGTGTTTGACATGAGTGATTTAGGCCTGCCGAGGCAATTTCTTGGCCTAGAAGTCACTCAATATTTTGATGGGATAATGATCAAACAATCAAAGAATGCTTCATACCTTATAATTAAGTTTATTATGGTTGAATGTAAGGCTGGACCTTTCCCCTTCCTCTCACGAATTAGTCTTGAGGAAGGAAATTCTACACCGGTGGTGGATTCCACTCTCTATTCGAGGCCTAATATTTGTTATGTAGTGAATGTTGTATTAAGGTACATGCAATAGCCTCATGACATTCATTATAATGAATCCAAGAGGATTCTACAATACATGCAAGGTACTAGAAACTTTCGCATTCACTATGCTGCTGAATCTGATCTAGACTTTGTGGGATTCACAGATTCAGATTGGGATGGAGATAACATTGATCAGAAGTAATATTTTGACTATGTTTTCATGTTTGGTGGTGGGCCTATTTTCTAGTCAAGAAAAAAGAAGGAATCCATTTAACTATCTTCAGCAGGGGCAGAGTATCGAGGAGTGTTCAATGGATGCATTCAGGTGGTTTGGCTACAAGGTATTCTAGCAAAGTTCGACATTGGTAGCACCACTTTTCCCGTGATATTTTGTGACAATCAGAGTGCTATTTTGATATAGACAGATCTAGTTGAGAGATGGAGAACCAAACACATCGAGATATACATGCACTACATCAGAGAACTTGTGCATGACAGAACAATTGTTTTGAATATTGCCCCACAGATTGGAAAATTGCATACATTTCCACTAAAAAATTCATTGAGAAGAAGTTATCTTATCTCCGTTCACTGCTGGGGGTGATTTCCATCATGGTGAAGACATATTCATTCCTTAGTGTTCATTTTGTGGGGGTGTTTTCTTTCCCACTGGGTTTTTCCTCTTTTTCTCACTTAGATGTTTTGAGAATTTTAGAATTAGTTTTGTAAAGGGTGACCTATGGCCTTTGTTGTTGGGGCCCTATTTTTCACTCCTCCACATAATATTATCTTAAGTGGGGGTGTCAGATTCATTTTCCAACCGCATATCCTTATTTGGATTATTTTGGCCTAATTTACTACTTATCCTAATTTTTGACTCAAACATGTGACTGCATCATCAAACTGGATCTCCTGCTTCAATCAGGGAGCCTAACTAAGCCTCCTCCTTCAATATAGGAGCGAATATGGGTTGATATGCTTGATTTATATGCCCCACTAAGTTAACGGGGATCTGCTTCACCTACGTTTCAGTTAAATGAAGTGGTAAAGGCACCTTTCCCTTGCTTTATTCTCATTTCTAGTTTAAATGTAGTTAACTGGAGTTTTGAAGGTGCCCTCACCTAACTTTGGTGTCTCAGTTCAGTTTAAATTACCTAACTGAATTTAGAAAGGAACCTCCACCTACTTGTTGGAATGTAGTTGAGTTCTATTCAATTAGTCTCAGTCTAAACTTCCTTCGATTCAGTTAGATTCAATTCTGTTGGAGTTAAGTGGTTAACTAATTTGCCAAGTGGTGTCAACTGATAACTAAGCCACTCTCATGCTCTCAATTGAATAACCTCTCTTGGATTCAAATTGCATGGCTATTCATGCCATTGTATTGCATTGTAATCTATCTCTTATGATTACAGATTAAGAAATATACAGTTGCAAGTATTTTGCACTATTTTTGGCATTTCATTGAGAAAATTGATCTGTTTCATTTGTAGTAACTTTTGTCTTAGTTCTAAGATTGTTGTTTCTCAATTTTATACCTCTATATAAAATTTTGAGGTTCCCAACCCATAAAAAATAAGTATCCTCTTACCCATACCTTAAAGACCCAAATTCCCTTGTAATACTCAAATTTCCTCCTCCCTTAGATAAACCATCATCTTCTTCCTCTAATGTAATGGTCCTAAGTGATGAGGTGCCCATGCAATTTGATCATATTAACCTACAAGATGATGCCCCCAAGATAGTCCTCAGAAATTTTCTTGATGAAGAAAAACATGTTACTCCTTTTTATATCACCTTGGATATCCATAACTTTTACCTATATTCATGGAAAAAATAGGACTATACATCACCATGCCTTATAAATATATTTTATCTTTTGATTCTAAAATAGTTCAATTTATTCAGATGATCAAAGACCTCGTAGTAGGAATGAGACAAATCCCTAAGAAATTTGTCATGATGGATGTGGTTATAATTGACATCCTGCATTCATATGGTATGTTATTTTCCAGACATTGGGGAACTTTTTTGAAGGGAATATTTAGTTTGACTTATCTTACATTACCATTCTTATCTTTGGGGGGTGATACTCGTCGACTGTATAGGGAACCAAAAATGACCTATGTTATATGTGATCCTAACCACCCAAATAGATTCCCTGCATGTGACCGTGATGAATTAGGAATTTTTTTCCTCAGTCATCATACCCTCTCCCAAGGTCAAGCCAAATCCTTGATGGATACTGAATAGCCTCCTTTAGATATCTCTAGATTATATGAATTGGGCCTTGAAGATGTTTGTAATGAAATTGGATATAGATATGATTTTTTTTTCTTAGTACTAATTTGTTAAAGCCCCCTTTTATTCTCTTAAACCATGTTTTTATTATACTAATAATGTAGTTGAGTACAAAGCACTGATACTGGAACTTGAAGTGGTAAAAAGTAAAGGTGTCACCTATCTAAACACATCTAAAGATTCAGAGTTGATGGTTAAGCAAGTGATAATGAAGTACTAGTCAAAACACCCCACAGTGAGGCCAAACAAACAAGACGTGAGGGGGTTCTTTGAAATCCTTAATGGATCCATTAATATGATGACAATTCAATAAGGGAAGAATAAATAAAAGGTGGTTTGATTGAACTGGAAATAGATAATGGACCTTGTAAGTAGGGGAGGCACCAAATAACTTTCAAGGTGAATCAAGAAGAATTAAAGATCCATTTCAATAAGGAGGTTAAGCATAAAATTACCCTTAAGAGGAAACATGGTGTTAATATGGGATAAAGTGTGTGAGGAATTTAAAAAGAATAAAGGATGTGATGATTTATAGCCCAAGCCATCCATTATCAAAGAAGCCACAAATTATCATCTCTGCATGTTCAAGCTCAAAAATTTAGGAGGGAAACATTGGGAATACCTGGTCATGGAAATTATCCAAAACCATTTAACTGCTTAAAAGGATATTGTCTCATTCCATGCATTATAGTTCTATTTATTCCATATTTTTCTGATTACTATTTGTATAGTTTATGTATTCCCTAAAAGCATGGCAATTGATGCCTTCCACTCCATTGAGAAAAATAAACAAGTCCACAATTGAAATTTTGTTCTTACTAAGAGTGCATATGAATATCATCAAAATATGACTCTAAGGATGAATCCATGTCCCAATAGAAGACATGCACTGATCTACCACACTCATATATTCAAGCCGGAATCTTGACACTTCGCAAGGAGGAGTCATCCCATAGAAGGAGCCAAATGTTGTAGCTCACTTTGTGCTTGTAATTATTGCATTTCACTTCTCTTACCAAGAATATTATTGAAGGTAAGAAAATAAGAAAGGTTTACACACATTCATTAACACACAAAAACAACACGATAAAAAGAACACGAATTTTATTGTGGAAGCCCAATTGGGAAAACAACCAATTATTTCTATTATTTCAAAATCATATTTTACATATGGTGTCTTCCTAATTCTACAGATAAGGATGCTACTACACCCTATTTACTAGTAACTATTGGAAGGAGGCTACGACCCCGTGATTTTATCAACTGCTACTAAAAGAATGATACGACACCCTGTTTAGCAGCTACCACTGGAAGGCGGCTACACCCCCCTTGCAAGATTGTAGCCTGCCCTAGCACCACCCTTCCACCCTAATATGATTATTTGATATCTCACTTTTGTACACCTATGTGTCTTCGAATTGAATGTAGAAAGACACTTATTTGAGAGTTTAAAGCATTGTTTATATACCCTCAAACGTATCTCTTCATCTAATAATCACGTATATTTATCATGAATTTTCACAAACAAAAGACAAATCGAAATTACTTCTCTATTTATAATTTTTAACTCTACTTTAAATTTATCAGTCACGACCTTTCGTAATTACTTTTCTGCAACGACCGTTCCATAACGGTCTTCCAAATTTTCCTTTCCGCAACAATCCTTTTTGCAACTACCTTTCCGCATTTATTTTTCCGCAATGGCCTTTCCACAATTATGCTTCTGAAATTGTGGGTTGCAGATTATGGATCTTCTTTTCAACTTTTCTTGAAACTTCTTCCGCAATTCTCTTTCCACAAAATTTCTTCCGCAATTGCAGATTGTTGATTGTAGGCCTGTTTTAAACTTTTCTCAAAATTGACTTTCACAATAATCTTTCTGCATCTTTAACAAGATTGCACCTTGGCATTGCGAAAACTATTATATACCATTTAACTTTCTATCTCTTATGATATGGGATGTCCAAATATTCACTCCATAGAAACTTACCATTATAATGCTTTCGACTCTGCTTGGCCAACTTGTGTTATTTTGGCTTCTGCAAAACCTCTTTGGATTATTTCATCAATGTTGCCTTCCAATCTTATGTTGACAACAATGTTCTTTTAATCAACAATATTTTGTTATTCATTTTCATTACTGAACTCCTTTGACATCAATGACAACCATATTCAACATTCTCCCCCTTTGGCATTGATGGAAACAATTTCTTAATTTTCAATTTTCTCCCCCTTTTGACATTAATGACAAAAATCTCCTTCTGACAGCTCCCCCTTGTCAACATATCTCCCCCTGACGTGTTTTTTTTTTTTTTTGGTTCACTGTAAGGATATTACTCCCAGCTTATGTCTAAGATTGTCAAATGCTTCTTTGGGTAGTGGCTTTCTAAATATATCAACAATTTGTTCTTTAGTATTAATATATTCCAGTTTGACCACTTTTTGAGACACTTGATCTCTTAGAAAGTGATATTTTATTGGTATGTGCTTTGTTTTGGAGTGAATGACATGATTTTTGATATGTTTATGTCACTTGTATTGTCACAATTTATTACTATTGAAAGCTCATACCTCATAAGTAAGTCTTCTAATGTGTTCTTCATCCAAATGACTTGAGTACAACATGATGCATCAACAATATATTCAGTCTCCGCTGTAGATAGTGCTATGGAGGATTGTTTCTTTTTTAACCATGATACCATCCACATAAAAAAAACAATGATCATATTCTTATCTTCGATATTTATGTAGGGATTAATATTAGTGGATCCTCTTTTATATCCTTGTTGCTTCAGGTATTTGAGTCAGCTAAAACTTTCCAGAAGACACCAAAGTCTAAAAATGCCTAGAAGTACCCCAAAATTCAAAGATTCAAGTCCCCTCTGATGGAACTCCCTACCTCTATTTATATTCTTCTGAAGAGATAGGGAAAAAGAAAAATTAGTTACAACTGAAGGAGTCAGTTGCATAACCACCCAAACTACCCAAACTTTGAGAAACTTCTTTTTTTGACATCTACAAGAAAAACAAGCGGGTTTTAGAGACAACAGTAACGTGTTCAGGGGGTACACGCTGGTTGCAATAAAAATAGTCGCATATGACACATGGGTTACAGTAACAATATTCACCTATCACACGTGGGTTGAAATGTAAATAGTCACGTATTTAGGGACCACACGAGTATTATATAGAACAAGTCGCGTGTAAAAAGTGGAACATGCTGGTTTCCTTAAGGAAACTCACGTGTACATAAAACAATATCATTTTTAGGGTAATTATGGGAATTTTTAGACTTTGGTTTCTTCTAGAAAGTCTTATCTTACTCAATTACCTTTCCAACAGTGTAGAGAACAGGTCAAACAGAGTTACATAACTATGGATATGGATCCTCCAAGTTAGGTGTTTTTTTAGTGACTTTCAGTGAGTTTCATGAAGTGTTGACATGCAACGGAATCATGGGAAAGTGTTCACAGGAAGAGATGTGTCATTTTGAGCTATAACAATAAAATGCCTTTTTTAGTTTGCAAACATAGTTTCTATTTTCTGAAAAGAGGAAACCTTCAGGTTGTTCAATATAGAATTCCTCTTCTAGTTTCCCATTTAGAAACACATTCTTGACATCCATTTGATATACTTTGAAGTTTTTATAACATAAAAATGCTAAAAACATTCTGATTGCTTCAAGTATTGCTACAGGTGTGAAGGTTTCTTCAAAATCAATACCTTCCACTTGAGCATATCCTTTACACACTAACCTTTCTTTGTTTCTTATCACTTTGACATTTTCATTGAACTTGTTTTTAAAGACCGACTTGGTTCCTACAATATTCTTGTTTGTAGGTCTTGGAACTAGTTCCCAAGTTTTGTTCTTCTCAATTTGATCTAACTCTTCATTCATGGATTTGATCCAATCATCACCTTTGCTGGCTTCTGTAAAGTTATTAGATTCCACTACTAAAAATAAGGCATGTTCATTAAATAGTAGTTTTCTTCTTGTACTAACTCCAACATATTTGCCAACTATGATTTGTGTCTTAGGATGATCCTTTTGTATTCTTCTAGATGGAGCTTGTGTATTAGATCTTGGAGAGTCTTCATCTTCACTTTCTTGTGAATCTTATTTTTCTACTTTTTCTTCTTCTTTTTCTTTTTCATCATAAACTCCATTCTTTTGCAAGTCTTCCTTCTCTTCTTTATCATCATCTTGTCTTTTTATTCTTCTTGATTTCATGTCATCTACCCTTACACCTGCACTTTCTATGATTTTGTGTAGCCTTTTATTGTAACATATATATATGCTTTCTTGGTGGAAGAATATCCCAAAAATATTCCTTCATCAATTCTAGAGTTAAATTTACCAAGGTCGTCTTCATTCCTTTTTATGTAGCACTTGCTCCCAAACACTCTAAAATATTTGACCGAGGAAGGTCTTCCATACCATAGTTGGTAAGGGTCTTTTCATTATCAAATTTGAGTTGTCCTTTGTTTAGTATATAAAAATATGTATATACTACTTCCATTCAATACATATCAGGAAGTTTTGCTTCATTTAGAATAGTTTGGCAACTGTTATCACATATATAGTAGCTGGGCTACCATATACTAATTTTCATATTCCAGTACATTTTTTCAGCTAGTTCCCCTACATATGAGATGCTGAGATGAGCATATATGATGGATAATGATTTAATTGATGGACTATAGTACTCTCCCATGCCATGTCTGAGTCTGAGGAAACTCATATTTGGAGAATGATGTAGTCATTTTAGCTATTTACAGAGCAGTTATTAGTGCCCAGAGTTGTATCAGTGCTTTATCATTGGACAAGTGTTGGTTCAGATGGATTATTTACATGTTTATGACTCAGCTTATATTATGGTTATCATTGCTCTTATACTCATTCTTGTGACATGTACTAGAATTTAGTGTCATGATCTGGCGATCATATAAATATGTGGACTTGGATGTATTGTTATTATGTATTGATGTCCCTACTCAGACCTGGAATTTATTGATCTATACTCATTGGTTTTACCCTCCTTAGGGAGAATAGAGGTAGTCATTCTCACCATACATTCACTTGCTAGTGTTGGTTTCATTATTCATTGTCTCCACCCATCCATTACCTTCTAGTTATGTTCTCAACCCGACCTACTACTTGACTTATGGCATGGAGGACCTTTCCCCACTAGAGCCTTTGTTGGAAAAGCCTCCCTATTATTTGTGTCTCGGCTCTGAGTTCCCTAGGTTGTGTTGGATAACCTGAAACAAGTAGCACTACCATCAATACAATGTATTTGGAAATCAAATGAATATCTTATGAAAAATCCCATTCTTGAAAAGTGTTTTTTTTAAACATACATGAATGCAAGGCTATCCTATTGAAATTGGATTTGAAATACAATGAAAATAATATCTTAATACATTCATGAAAAGTAGTGTTTTTCAACATACATGAATGCATAAAGCCTAAATAATAAAAATCCCTGTAATAAAAACATGGACTGAGGCTATGGAAAATCAAACGCCCAAAAAAAGCAATGGTTCCTAAAGTTATATCTAAGGATTGTAGGACTTACTTGTATTGAGTTGGATTGTGAGCATTTGTCAAGGTGAATACGAACCTCTAAAGTAACTCACCCATTTGTGAGACATTTCCATTCCCTTTGTTGTTGCTTGTCTATCATATGCTAGAGTGAGTATCCCATTTCCATATCTGGAGTGTCACAATGTCAAGTTGGTAGTCACCCTTTGACCTAGCCCTATGAATTTTATCCCTCACCCCTTCATTAGCAAAATGATTACAACTATTAAATGAGTATGGTCTTGAAAGTCTGGTCTGAGTAATAGTTAATAAATGGAATCCTTTATATTTGGTTGATAGATCACTAGTAAAATGATTACTACTTGTTATAAGTGTTATTTTGAATGATTTTTAGAGCATGCCTTGACCTATGAAAAATTACAGCAGAAGGATGCTAGCCTGAGTTATATTGCTGGTTATATGGTCATTTACAGATTATTATTTGGTCTATCTGGATATTGTAGATGATCATGCAAAGACCTAGAGGGGTATGAGTATACACCTTAGATGGATTTGGACTCTCAGATTCCAGTGAGACAGCTTGTTTTCAGTTCCGGGCACTTGCAAAGATGATTAGGCTTAGTTTACCCTTCTGGTACAGTTTTACTATACTGGATGGCCTGCTTGAGCAGGGGAATATTTTTTTGGATCTCCTAGGGAGTTGTATGAGGCATGGGTGGTCCATCCACTTGTTTGTACCATATTACCCCCATCCTAGAGATCTTGGTGGGCTCATTTGGATAATGCAGACACCCTAGGAGGCTGTTTCTGGAATAGCACGTTTCCCGAGGTAGATAACAAATAATTAAAATGGCTACCAAAGAATTCGATTTGGGCTACTGAGGCAAGAAAATGGCATCTGATGAGTTCTGATGATGAGGGTGATGTCTTCCACTTCTTCGCCAACAGTTGCAACACTTTTATGGGAGCACATCTATTTTTAGGGCATATTATATTATTTTCTTGAGCGTTTGGAGGCTCACGATTTCCTCAAGGAGGCACAATTTCACAGTTAAAAAATTATATTATTTTTATTGTGCCATGGGGACACCCAAAGGGAGTTAGTTAACACTCCTTGGACCCACCATGTGCTTCATTTATTTTTTGTTGAGTGGGATCCCCTCTGCTAGGGTGATTTAGTCCACTTTTATATTATATTATGGTGTTGATCCATGTATTGTATGTTGAGCTCATATCAACTGTACATTTGCATATTTTAATATTATCCAACCATCTTTTAATCTCATTCCTATTTAAAGGAGAGAGCTTCTTTGGCTCTTTGATATGAATAATAGAAAAACTTTTCTTGCAGATATTTTTGATCTCCTTTGCATTTGGTGTTCTTCGATGGTGATTGGAAAATATTTTGCTTCCTAGCATTTGGGTATTTGTTGTGAGATCTATATACATTTTTTTGAGAAACATTGTCTTGTCTACAGGAGGACGACTTCAACTTGGGAGGTTTTGCATGGATGCGTCAACTCGATTGTATTGGATGTGTTTTGTATCAGAGGGTTTTCATTAGCATCAATGTGATCTATGATTTCATCTTGCTATTTTTCTGTAGCATTTGATTTTTTCTCATGATGCAACAAATCTGATATTGTTGACGTTTGTTGTGCAAGAGAGAGGGCGCATTGGCTTCTTAGGGAAAAACATTGGGCATAGAACTCACTCAAATTTTATCAAATTGATCGGGATAGAAGGGATCATCATCATCAAGGAATCTACAAAGTTTTAGAGGTAATATCTACAGGTTAGTGCTTCTCTTCCAAATCTCAATCCATTGGCATCTGTATTTCCATTTTTACCTTAAAATCCCTACATAATAAAAAAACCCAAAAATATTATGGTTCAATCCGCTTGAGTTCCCGGTAAACCATTTTTGGGTTTTGTAGATCAGGTCATGCCCCAAGTGGGTCTTCCCCAACGCTGAGCTAGAAGTGACTCTATTGCCCTAGATCTAAAAAAAGGATTCTCAAACCCTAGTGCTATCCTCCATGCTGCCATTTTTCCCTGTGATTTGACTTTTTCGGCAAAACCACTTTTTGGGTTTGTAGATTGAGTCTATACCCAGGTGAGTCTCCTTCAACGCTGGGTAGAAACTGACTCCATTTCCCTAGATATAAAAGGAATTGATCTCCAACCCTAGTGCTAACCCCTCTTTTACCTCTATCTCTTGTGTTTTGACCTTTTCCTGGTGGCTCAGGTGCTTTGACATTTTCATATCTTCCTACGAGTTTATCCATTGGTACTAGATAGCCCTAGTCCTGTTCTTTCCCTCCCTGCATTGGGTTATATTTTCCAAGGTAGTGGATATCTTCACCTCCTGCTAGTACCTTAACCCCAGATCTAGTATTTACCTCATAGGTTATCTGTGTCCCAACTTGGATCAAATCTCATATCTCCTAAACCCTGATCCAAAGCCTTGGTTCACCTAGTGATGTCATACATATATCTAGGGTTTCCATCACCTTGCACATTACGTACCTCAAGTCCATTTGATCTGATATGGTGTCTAGGTATGGTCTCTCCTGTCAGGAGTACATTTGGGTCTCCCCCATTGTTGTCTTGGGATAAGATAACATTAAGGGAAGACTTCCTCGATTGGCATGACAACCATCCATTTGGGAGTTGAGGAAATCTTGGTTCCACCTCCTTAGTTGCTTGTCCCTCTACCGTCCATCATGGATCCATCTCACATAGGAAACTACAAGGTTGGTGATAACATTTTGGCGCTGTTGCCGGGGAGGTAGAGGCTTACCTTGGTTCATCTATTTTACCTTCACTGTCTGTGAATGTACTTACATATTTTATCATTCATATCACATTCGGTTTAATATCAGTGATTTCATTTTATATGTTTAAATATTTTCAATCATTGCATGAATTTCAATTACATCTCCTACGACATCAATCGTTGGTGAACACAACAATTTGTTCACCTAGAGACTCCATTGAGAGGCAAACTCGTCCCATAAATCGTAATGAATTCATATATATTTATCAGACACATGAAGGAATTAAATAAAGGCATAAATGAACTTGGAAGACAATTAGACTACGGGTATGAGGATGATCTCGATAATGATTATGGGTATGAATCTAGTTATCACAATATTTATGATACCCACCAATTTCCTCACCCATGCAATAAATATTTCCCAACCATCCCGAGTGGGCTAGTAAGCAAGCATCAAGTGAATGATCCTTGTAATCCTCTTCATCAATGTAATAAAGTTTTGTTGTGACTACTCCTGATAAACTTGTAAGTAGGCATGAACCTAGAAGTCAGTGCCAGTCAAATCCTTATAGCATATTAACCAGATCTATTAAAAAACAAACACATTCTCCTTTTGACTTTTTCGATTTACCGGGGGCACCTTATCCTATGCCAAACGAATGCACTAGGAGGTTGCCCCATTTTAGTGGAAATAAGGATATATATATTGAAATTCATTTGGATATTCTCTAGGATTACATGGAAATTAGGGGTGAGGACAATGAGGATGTTTATATGCGAGCCTTAGGAGAATCCTTGTGAGGGTATGTTAAACTATGGTTTGATCATTTAGCACTAGAATCCATCACTGGGTATGACCTGTTCACAGATCTTTTAATAGATAAGTCGGGTAGGAACACTGATAAATCTTTAAAGTGTGAATCTAGCAATGATTATAATCAGTATATTGGCAATTTGTTTTCTCAATTGGATCATTCCTCTCCTGAAATGTTCCAAATTATGAGCGTGCTTGCAATCCATAAGAATGTTACAAAGTACTTTGAGGATAATGTTTCAAAACCTCATGCTGAAACTAAGAGGGATATCAATCAAATCTGATAAGATACTCTGTTATTATTACCTGAAGCAGATATAGAGGAAATATCGGATTTAATCCGTGGAAGGGAACCTAATAATCACCATCAAGAAACATATATAGTTGACCCTTCCATTTATGAGTCAATTATAGAGCCTTTAGAAGAGAAAATCCATATTCATTGCCTAATTGACGATAATTCAAGATATTTGAATTTGGATTCAAACTTTGGTTATGTCTCTACAGAAGAAGAAAAACCTGAATTTAATCAAATTTCTGTTGAGGAGCGATCGGGTTGTCATATTGTGTTTGAAGACCAAGTTTGTGAGGATGATAAGAAAGTTAGAAATGAGAATTTTGATATTTTTCCTTATCAAATGAATGATGGTGATAATTTATCCTAAATTGAATGTAATGAACCATCTAAAGAAGAACAACCACATGATGATGATATACTAGTGAGCGAACTTGACCTAGAGCGTTCTTTGTCACATCTTTTGAGCTGGAATCTATGTCCAAATAGTCATTAAGAGCCTCCAAGGAATGATTCTTGTAATGTTGTTGCTATTCCCCATCAGATTTTTGCTCAAAGTGATTTGGTTGAGGAGATTAATCATAGTGAGTCTAGTTCTTGGGAGGTTAATGCTAATATTTCCAATTTCTTTAACAAATATCCCATATCGCATACAATATTGGTGTTAGGATATTTAGGTGATGCAAATCAAGTTTTAATTTTTCAATCCACCCTCCCATCCCAACTTTCCGAGCCTTCTTGTATGGGTTTGTGTTCTAATCAAGCTATTACTTGCGAAATTTTTGGTACAGAGTCTCGAAAGTGCCAAGTGGCCAATGATAAAACATTTCATATCCTTTCATCTTTGGTGCATAATGCTTTCAATTTTGATAATTTCTTTGATTGGGTGAATGAAAATCTCTACAAAGACCAATTCCATATTTTCTCATTTTCAAAACAACAAATGGGGTTGATCTCAATTTCTGGTTCAATGATCTCTAATTTGTCCCTATGGTTCTTCACCATTGATCATGATGTGAGTATGATTGAGTGTGCTAACTAGAAAGATGAGGGGAACAATGATGGCCTAGGAGGGATGAATCATGTATCGTATTCTTTTCTTTCATCCAATTTGAACTTACATAAATTTATGATCTTATCAATCTATGGTTGGAAGAAGTTTGCAACAATCAATCTCATCCTTGCCATGATTTCATTTTGTATTATCCAAATATTTCTGTGAACTTCAAACAACAAGTTAGAATGGTTTCAATTTTAATTTACATTACTTTTAAACCATCTTTGGCTTGTTGGCTCATTAGCTATAAAGAAAGCTCAATAGATTCGTTCAACAAGTGGTTGCATTGGATCTATGATTTTACTTATGACTTGTCTAAACTGGTTAGAGTAGGGTAGGTAGGACTTGAATAAGCATTTTAGGCAGTAGTGTAGCCTGCTAGTCTTGCACCTTGTTTTATTTTCCTGAATCTTGTTTTCCAAAGCTCTTAGTGTATTCTTCATTTTTAGCATATTTCCAGCACAATAAAAATTCAAAATTTTCTTAAAAAGTTATGGTTATAGATTATATTTACTTTGTTCTTTTCAGTTTCATGCATTTCAGTTTGAGTATTTTATTTTATCCACACAGTGTGCCAACGACCGGTTTGTGATTTTGGTATAGCTCTGGACATTTTGGCAGCATTTGTAGAGCTAGAAGGATGGATCGAAGATGCTAGTAGCAGAGTTTGAGGACCAGAGATTCTGAGGTTGTCAAGCACTCTATTCAATAGAGAACTTGTCCCAACTGGAGCCAGATGTTATCACATGTATAGTAGTTGGGATACCATATACAATTTTTCAGATTCCAGTACATTTTTTCATCCAGCTCCCCTACATATGAGATGCTGAGATGAGCATCTATGATGGATCATGATTTGATTGATGGACTATAGTACTCTCCCACACCATGATTGAGTCTTAGGACACTCAGATTTGGAGACTGATGTAGTCATTTTAGTTATTTACAGAGCAGTTATTAGTGCCCAGAGTTGTATCGGTGCTTTATCATTGGACAAATGTTGGTTTAGATGGATTATTTACATGTTTATGACTCAGCTTATATTATGGTTATCATTGCTCTTATACTCATTCTTGTGACATGTACTAGAGTTTAGTGTCATGATATGGAGATCATATAAATATGTGGACTTGGATTTATTTTTATTATGTATTGATGTCCCTATTCAGATCTGGAAGTTCTTCATCTATACTCATTGGGTTTACCCTCCTTAGGGAGAATAGAGGTATTCATTCTCACCATACTTTGGTTTGATAGTGTCGGTTTCATTATTCATTATTTCCAACCATCCATTACCTTCCAGTTATGTTCTCAACCCGACCTACTACTTGACTTATGGCATGTAGGAACTTTCCCCACTAGAGCCTTTGTTGGAAAAGCCTCCATGTTATTTGTGTCTTGGCTCTAAGTTTCCTAGGTTGTGTTGGCTAACCTGAAACAAGTAGCGCTACCATCAATACAATGCATTTGGAAATGAAATAAATATCTTATGAAAATCCCATTCATGAAAATTAGTGTTTTTAAACATACATGAATGCAAGACTATCCTATTGAAATTGGATTTGAAATACAATGAAAATAATATCTTAATGCATTCATGAAAAGTAGTATTTTTCAACATACATGAATGCATAAAGCCTAAATAATAAAAACCCGTGTAATAAAAACATGGACCAAGGCTATGGAAAATCAAAGGCCCAAAAAAGAAATGGTTCCTAAAGTTATATCTAAGGATTGTTGGCCTTACTTGTATTGAGTTGGATTATGAGCATTTGTCAAGGTGAATAAGCACCTCTGAAGTAACTCACCCATTTGTGAGACACTTCCATCCCCTTTGTTGTTTCTTGTCTATCATATGCTAGAGTGAGTATCCCCTTTCCATATCTGAAGTGTCATAATGTCAAGTTGGTAGTCACCCTTTGACCTAGCCCTGTGAATTTTATCCCTTACCCCTTCACTAGAAAATTCATTATAACTATGAAGTGAGTATGGTCTTCAAAGTCTAGTCTGCGTAATAGTTAATAAATGAAATCCTTTATATTTGGTTGATAGATCACCAGTAAAATTATTACTACTTGTTATAAGTGTTATTTTGAATGATTTGTAGAGCATGTCTTGACCTATGAACACTCGCAGCAGATGGATGCTAGCCTAAGTTATATTGCTCGCTATATGGTCATTTATAGATTATTATTTTGTCTATTTGGATATTGTAGATGATCATGAAGAGACCTAGAGGGGTATGAGTATACACAGATGTATTTACACTCTCTGAGTTTAGTGAGACAACTTGTTTTGAATTATGAGAACTTGCAGAAATGATTAGGCTTAGTTTACCCTTCTGGTGCAGTTTTACTATATTGGATGGCCTGCCTGAGTAGGGAGATATTTTTCTTGGATCTCTTAGGGAGCTGTATCAATCATGGGGGGTCCAGTAACTTGTTTGTACCATATTACCCAAATCCCAAATATCTTGGTGGGTTCAGTTGGATAATGCAGGCACCCTAGGAGGCAATTTCTCACATATCACATTTCCTGAGGCAGATAAAAAATAATTAAATTGGCCATTGACAAATTAGATTTGGGATAACGAGGCAAGTAAATGGAATGGGATGAGTTATGATTATGAGGGTTATGTATTCCACTTCTTCTCCAGCAGTTGCAACACTTGGATGGTCCCAAACCATTTTTCGGGCATATTATATTATTTTCTGGAGCTTTTGGAGGCTCATGATTTCCTCAAGGAGGCACAATTTCACAGTTAGAAAATTATATTATTTTTATTGTGCCATGGGGACACCCAAAGGGAGTTAGTTAACACTCCCTGGACCCTCCATGTGATTCATTTATTTTTTGTTGAGTGGGATCCCCTCTCCTAGGGTGATTTAGTCCACTTTTATATTATATTATGGTATTGATCCATGTATTGTATGTTGAGCTCATCTCAACTGTTGATTATAACATTTTCATATTTTAATATTAACCACCCATTTGAAAAGTGGTTAAGATTTTGGTTCTCTCATTCCTATTTAAAGGAGAGATCTTCCAATTTGTAAGGGGTCTTTGGCTCTTTGATCTGGATAATACAAAAAAATTTCTTATGGATATTTTTGGATCTCCTTTGTATCTGGTGTTATTCGATGGTGATTGGAAAATATTTTGCTTCCTAAAATTTGGGTATTTTTTGTGAGATCTATATATTTTTTTTTCGAGAAACATTGTTTTGTCTACAGGAGGGCGACTTCAACTTGGGCGTTTTTGCAGGGCTGCTTCAACTCACTTGGCTTGGATGTGTTTTGTATCAAGGGGTTTTCATTAGCATCAATGCGATCTATGATTTCATCTTGCTATTTTTCTGTAGAATTTTCTCTTTTCTCATGATATAGCAAATATGATATAGTTGACGTTTGTTGTGCAGGAGAGAGGGTGCATTGGCTTCTTGGGGCAAAAAATTGGTCATAGAACTCACTCAAATTTTCTCAAGTTGATTGGGATAGAAGGGACCATCATCATCAAGGAATATACAAGGTTTTCCAGTTAAGATGTATATGTTAGTGCTTCTCTTCCAGCTCTCAATCCATTGGAGTCTGTATTTCCATTTTACCTTAAAAACCCTAAATAGTAAAAACAAAAAAATATTATGGCTCAATCCACTTGAGTTCCCGGAAAACCATTTCTGGGTTTTGTAGATCAGGTCATGCCCGAGTGGGTCTTCCCCAATGCTGAGCTAGAAGTGACTCTGTTTCCCTAGATCTAAAAAAACTAATTCTCAAACCTTAGTGCTATCCTTCATGCTACCATTTTCCCCTGTGATTTGAATTTTCTGGAAAAACCAATTTTTGGGTTTGTAGATCGAGTCTATATCTAGGTGGGTCTCCTTCAACGCTGGGTAGAAATTGACTCTATTCCCCTAGTTCTGAAAGGAATTGATATCCAACCCTAGCGCTATCCCATCTTTTGTGTTTTGACTTTTTCTTGGTGGCTTGGGTTCTTTGACATTGTCATATCTTCCTACGAGTCTATCCATTGGTACTAGATAGCCCAAGTCTTGTTCTTGCCCTCCCTACATTGGTTACGTTTCCCAAGGTAGTGGATATCTTCACCTCCTGCTAGTGCCTTAACCCCAGATCTAGCATTTACATCGTAAGTCATCTGTGTCCCAACTTGGATGAAATCTCATATCTCCTAAACCCTGATCCAAAGCCTTGGTTCACCTATTGACGTTATCCATAGATCTAGGGTTTCCATCACCTTGCACATTACATACCTCAAGTCCATTTGATCTGATCTAGTGTGTAGGTCTAGTCTCTCCTGTCAGGAGTAGATCTGGGTTTCTAGCATTGTTGTCTTGGGCTAAGATAACATAAAGTGAATACTTCCTCGATTGGCATGAAAAAAATCCATTTGGGAGCTGAGGAAATCATGGTTCCACCTCCTTAGTTGCTTGTCCCTCTACCGTCCATCCTGGATCCATCTCACATAGGCAACTATAAGGTTGGTGATAACAACAGCTTCTTGGATTTTCCTATTTTTCATTTCCACAACACCATTCTACAGAGGAGTCTTGGGGGATGAAAAATTTATTTTAATTCATTTGAAGTGAATTATCCTCCATTATTTGACATTATAAATTTGATTTTTAAATTTGTTTGATTCTCAACTTTTGCTTTGAAGATTCTAAACTTCTCAAAGGATTCTGATTTTTCTTTGAGAAATGGAACACAAGTCATCCTTGTATGATCATCTATGAACCAAATGAAATAGTACTCTCCTTAAAATATTTTACTTCTTGTTGGTCCACATAGATAAGTTTGAACTATTTCCAATGGATGTGAGGTTGTATGTTCTTTTTCTTTGAATATGTCTTTAGTTTGCTTCCCATGCTAGCAATGTTTACAGACTGATTTTAGAGGTTTCACAATTTTTGGTAAGTCCCTTACAACTCCCTTCTTACTTAGTTTCATAATATTTTCAAATTTTAAGTGCCTAGTCCTTCTATGCCACAACCAAATTTCATCAATCATACTTATGTATCATTTTTCTTCATTTTATAGGATGTATACATTACTTGAATTCCTTATAGCAGTCCATAAAGTCTTCCTAAGTTCCTTTTTTTGATTTCACATTTCTCAGAGTAAAAAATTCAGATGTGCCTTTGATCACATGTTTGAATTAGACTAAGGATATTAGGATTTATGTCTTTCACTAGCAACACATTTTTAGCTTTGATCTTGTCGTTGATAGGAACCATACCTTTGCCAATTATTTTGGAAGAAATATTATCTCCAAAAATGACTTTTCCCTTTTACCTTTTCTTAATGTTATGAACTTGTTTGGATATCCTATCATATGTTTTGAACACCCACTGTCAATATTCCATAGATTCTGCTTTTCTATCGCACATAGAGAAATCATGGATATCCCCTCCTCTTTCTTTTTCTTCCAGTCCTTTCTATATTTTTTGTCTTGAAACTCTTTTGTATCAACCTTGTCTATAGGATCCATTAGTTTACAATCTCTTGCTATATGTCCATGGTTATTACATTTGTAACACTCTATGCCATATCTTTGAAGAGGTGCGAAAAAGTTATGGTTTCTTACTTTTGGTTTGTTACTAGACTCCATTCTTCTTGTAGTCACAACAATTTCCATATAATCTGCAATTTAGGGATTTATGACCAAAATTATAATAGGAGTAGCAATGACCAAAAAATATCTGCTGATATCTACTTGTCATTGGTCTTCTGGGCATCACATTAGTTCTATCTTTGTCATGACAGGACAAAGAAGATTTCTTGATTTGTTCCTTTCGAATTGGAATCTTCAATGCAACAACATAGCTTATTTTATTTCTACCTTGGTTTGTGAGGGAGTAACATTCTGGCTTCTTTTCTTTGTTATATCCTAATCTAGATTTATCTCTTGATGGTATTTGGATTCTCAAGATGTCATCTAGAGTATTTGAACTGTTTTCAAATTTTGTCTTAATAGATTCTTCATCAATCTTGTTTCTAAGGTGCATAATCTCTTCTTCAATCCTTTCAGATTCATGTATTCTCTTTTTGAGTTGCAAATCTAGGTCTTCTTCAATCTTCTTAGCCTCTTGAAGTTGGGTCTTTAAGTCACTACTGATTTGGTTTGACTGTTTTTTTTTCCTGCATTTTTCAAGTTCTTCAAGAGCACTAATAAGTTCATCTTTTAGGTCTACTTCTCCTTCCTCATCTGATTCACCATCTTGAGCTTGAATTTTTATTCCCATGAATATAATTTCTATTTGCTCACCTCCACTTGTGTTTTCATCTTCACTATCTTCCATTGTTTAAAGGATCCTCTTCTTCTCATTAAATTTCTTCTTGTTTTTGGTCTAGTCCTTTTTGCATTTCTTTGTGGTTTCTCTCTCATCACTATCATATTGTTTAGGATAGGGAAATTTTGAAGCAAAGTGTCCAATTATTCCATAATTAAAACACTTTAGAGGTATCTTTCCTTTATGCTTTCCAATACCTCTCTCAAGTTTCTTGATGAACATAGATTCTTCATCATCTGAACTCTCTGAGTGATTCTTAGATGTGGTTTCAGACTTCTTTGGTTCTTTTGATACTTTAAATGCCGCATCCTTTCTAGAAGGTTCATTTTGTCTTGTTCTTATCTCATATGTAGTGAATATACCTTGTATTTCATCCACTGTCATGAGGTAATGATCATCTTGTTCTTTTAGAGTTAATACTTTTGAGTCATACTTTATGGGAAGGGTTCTTTGTACTTTGTCAACAACTTCTCTCCCCTTTATTACTCCTCCAAGTCGTCTAATATCACTGACAACTTCATCCATTCTTAAAATATATTCAACAATATTTTCTTCTTCTTTCTTTTTTATACTTTCAAACTGTCCTTTGTATGTGTGAAGTTTGGATTTTTTGACTTTGGATACTCCTTCATAGACACATTTTAATTTTTCCCATGCATGTTTAGCTATCTTGCATTGCATGACTTTTACAAACATTAAAGTTGTTAATCCACTCAAAATTGCATTCAAGGATTTTTCATTGGCCTCATATTGGTCTGGTTCATATCTATTTATAGGTAGGTCATTTGGTATTTTATATTATTTTTCAATAGGCATCCATACTTTGTATCCAAGAGACATTAGATGGCACTTCATTCTTACACTCTAGTCTGCATAATAATCTTTGATAAATAATGGAGGTATGTTGGTGGCTAACCCTTCTTGTTGATCCATAGTCATTTTTAATAGGATATTCCTTCCAATAATTTAAACTATAATGAAGGATCCTTCTACAATACCAATTGTTGGAATATTGGACAATACTGAGAGGAGGGGGGCTGAATTTACGGGAGATTGGAATATTTAAACTGTAACGAAGGATCCTTCTATGATACCAATTGTTGGAATATTGGACAATACAGGAGAGGAGGGGGGGGGGGGGAATTTATGGCATATTGGAATATTGGACAATTGTTGGAAGATATCTAAATGTCTCCCATAATTGTGGATTGCAGATTGGGGGTCTGATTTTCAACTTTTTCTTAAAAGTGACTTTTGCAATAATCTTTCCACAGCTTTAACAAGCTTGCATCTTTAACAAGTTTGCAGCCTGGCATTGAGGAAACTATTATATACCATTGATATTTCTCTCTCTTATGATCTATGCCGTCCAAATATTAACTCCATAGAAACTCACCATTATAATGCTTCCGACTCCACTTGGCCAACTTATGTTATTTTGGATTCCACAAAACCTATTTGGACTATTTCATTAATGTTTTGTTCTGATCTTATGTTCAAAACAATGTCCATTTAATAAACAGTCTTTTGTTATTCCTTTGTCATTACTGAAGTCCTTTGACATCAATGACAACCATATTCAACAAGGCTAAAAAGTTTTCCTCTCTTCAATAGTCCAATTTGAATTGTGCAAAATTATCAAGCTTGATCTCAACTATCAACGATTAAGAGACATGCTATAAAAAGAGAAGAGATTCACTCATGCCAAAGGAATGGATTTGTGAAAGTTTCCTTCTCATAGTAGTCTCGAGTGTTCATTATATAAATTCCATTGTAGAGTCTATTATGATCAAAGAGAAATAAACATTTTAGATCCATAGTTGTCAGGATTACGTAGCAACATGATTGTTCAAGTGGTTGAAATGTTATTTGCTCATGTGAAGTCATAGTCATCTAAAAAAGAAGGAATTTCCATCCTCAACAATGTATATTCTTTTATATTTGTAATCCCCCTCATGATATAGTTGTCTTATCCACATGCTCCATAGCTAATCATTCCTATTTTTACATGTATAACTCCCATTCTGATTCACTCTCAATTCAAGCAATTTCCATCATGGAGGATCCTCACCCAATTGATGACTCATGATTCATCATGTTTTACAGATGATCTAAATCATTGCATAGGTTGTCTCTTTTCATTTTGAATATATATATATATATATATATATATATGTAAATTTTTTCCACCCACAGTTCATAGTTTATTTCTCTTTCTAGTTATTATCCCATGTCTCATTCTACAATGACAGCGTAGTTAATCGCATTATCATCTCTATAGTTTCCACTTCTTTTGTATGAAGTAATGCCTCGAAAGGATTGGCTCAATTTATTTCATGCAAAACATCCCATTGATCGCTCCAAGACACAACTCGTATTAAATAAACATTTTGATGCTTCACTCTTGATCATGAGCAAAAGACTCGTATTAAATAAATTTTTTGAGAGATCCTTGTAATTTCTTTGCAATTATGGAATTTATATTCTCATCTCATTACACTCTCTCAAGCTTCCCCTATGCCACCTTAAAATATTTGTAAATTTGGGAGAGTGAGTGATTCAAGTCGAGGCAAGTCGATAGAAATTTTAGGTGTCTGTTCTCATGCTCCATTTTACAGTTGTGTATCTATTTGACACATAAAGGTTTTTCATGTGAAGGATGGTATCAAATTGGGTTTTGGAGTACTATCCCCCCTTATGTTATGGAGACCTTGAAAACAAAATTTTTATAGACCAATATTCTTCTATCGAGCTTCTCTCCTAACACACCGCAATGAGGAAAAATGAAACCTCCTTTGAAGTTTTCCTTTATGTAGCACATCATGTGACAAATTATCCTTCATGATGATGATTATGATAGAAACACACTCAACACTACTGTTCAGTACTAGAATTGGTTCATCCTTCAAATGGATATATAGTGGAAGGTGCACAAGAAGTTAAGGTTAGCAGAAAAATGCATATTGGGGGGTGAGCTGTCCCTGAAAAATTAGTTATGCTAGAAACATAAAAATATGTGGATTACAAAAATGTGGAAAGGATGCATGCCCATTATTGAAGGGAATAGTTAGCATTAAAATGTTGGGGAAACCTCTCATCATGAACTGTAGAATAGATCAAAAGAAAAGAAGGGAACACTATTCAAAGAAGAAAGGCGGTGTGTAAAGACACTACTGAATCACTTAAGCACATCACATTATGATAAAAAAATCACAATGCATAATGAACATGATAGAACATCTCAAAGAGATATGTTGGGATACCTACACGGTTTCCCATTTATAGTTTACAGATCTAAACAACTCCCTGAAAGTGAGGGAGGTATATTCCACAAGTAGGCGTCTTTGGTCCAAACCATTTCCATATAATTCAAAATATACCAAATTTTAGTTGGTTGTTGTAGTCGTGCTGACCATGGTTGTCCTGACCATTCAGTCATTTATTCAACTAACTATTTAGTCACTTTACTGACTCCAGTCATCTACTCCGCTAGTCACCTATTGTATCTTGATTGATTTTTTCTAGAATATCCATAGGTACTATGAACCATCAATACTGTAGGTTCCAGCATCCCCCCATTAACATAACGCTTTGGAATTTCAGAAGGTGAAATTACTTGCTCTAAAGACCCCCCCATAATTGCAGCTTCTTGAATCCCAAGTATAGCTTGAAGTTTCACAAAATTAGCTTATGGTAAAGGATTCATAAAGAGATCAATGATGTAATAATTTGTCCTATAATTAAAAAGTGAGACAATATTCTCCTATACCAATTGTCTCAAATAGTGAACATGAATTTCAACATTCTCCATCTTGCTACAAGAAACACGATTATCAACAACTTGAATAGTACCATGATTATCACAGTAAATAATAGTAGAGGCATGAACAGGAAATACAATATCATCGAGAAGATGGAGAATTCAAATTTCCTATGTTTTTGCATTGATAGCACCATGATACTCAACTTATGTAGTCGAAAGAGAGATTGCCTTATGTTTCTTACACGACAAGACCATAGGTCTAGAACTTAGTCAAAACACATAATGAGAAGTATATTTTTCCTCATTGATGTATCTTCCCCATTTGGAATTAGTGTATCTAATGAGTGGTTCTGTACTGATACAATACTTGATACCATACTGATAAGTACCCTTAATATAGAGAACAATTTTGTTTGTAGCCATTCAGTGACTTTCTCAAGGATCCTGCATGATTCTGCATGAATTTCTCAAGGAGAAAATATTTCAGTATAGTAGATTCCTTCTTTATGAGATAATTCCTTAGAGACCAAATGAGCCTTGTGTAATTCAAAAACACCATTGGAATGAAACTTGGTCTTATAAACCCATACAAAATTCATGAAATTCTTTCCGTATGGTCGAGGAACAAGTTTCCACATCTAATTCTTGTTCAAGGAATCAATTTTAGCAGTCATAATGTTCTCCCATTCTGAAACACCATGAGAATCATCATATGTATTAGGATCATATGTGTCAAGTACACGTTCCATCAAAGAAACACTGCCACATTGTTTTTGACTATGAGCTTGCTAACTTATGCTCAAATTTCTAGCATCCAATATAACAACTGCAATTATCTTAACAACCCATCAAGGTAAGAAAGTCGTCGATGAATTAAGTTGGTTATAACAAGTTCTATGAATCGAGGAGGTCAAATTGTTGACTTCAATATTCATAGTAGACAAACTACCCGTCGATTTAGGAGAATTCATTGATTTGGTCAATATTCCACAAACAAACACATTTGACCCAGACTCATCAAGAATGTCGAATGGGTCACTATTCAAAGGACCAAGAGGAGAACTCAATAGATTATTACTTGAAGTTGTATCATAAAAAAATACACTCAAAATCAATATAATATGCTATTTGATAGGATCAAATATTCTATAGGATTTCGACTCACCGGAGTAGCCCATCATGATGCAAGCATGACTCTTTACATCCAGTTTATTTCCGTAGTTATCAGTTATATGTGCCCAAGAAATACATCCAAAGGTTTTGAGGTGTCCGACAGAGGGTTTTTGACCATTACATTTCTTGACTGGAGTCATTTCAATGACAGTTCTAGTTGATACAATGGTTAGAAGATAATTTGTGTAGTAAACAACTTCTGACCAAAATATCATTGAAATGTCCTTGGGCTGCAGTATAGTATCTAGCCATTTATACCAAGATCCAATTCTTCTTCTCTGCGACGACATTTTTTTGAGGGGTGTGAGGTAAAAATATCTGCCAAGGAATACCATTATGAAAGAGATACTCTTCAAACCATTGGGTCACATATTCACCACCATTGTCTCATCTGAAACATTTAAGGGGTCAACCACATTCCTTATCAACCAGTTACTCTAAATTCCTTGAATATTTCAAAGTATTGGCTCTTATTTATCAAGAAATAAACCCATGTAAATAGAGAGAAATCATAAATAAATGTCAAAATATACTTGGCACTTTCTAGTGATGGTTAGTTCATGCAACACATATAATTCCTATGCACACCATGCTTTACTTGAATCAAAGGGTGCATGATGATGCTTCCCAAGCATACATCCTTTGCAAACGCCATTAGGTGGAACATTAATTGGGAGACCAGTAAACATTATTTGGGTTACAATAATATTCATAATTCAATATTTTAGATGATGTAATGTCCTTTTTTTGGAATTTTGTAGAAAATTACAAATTCGGTAAAATTTGAGCTTAACTAGTCATGACTCTAAAGGGTTCAAACTTCACCAAATGGTCTCGAATTTGAAAGAAAATGGTATGGAGAGAATTAACATACCAAGGTGTTTAATGTACACTTTTTATCAGAATTTATACCTATGCAATCTTCTTTGGAGCCGACGACAAAAATGCCAAAATTACTAGGAAATTGTGATGAAATCCCCCTAGGGTGTAGGCAAACTGGGCTTCCCAACTCATGTAAGAACCTACCAAATTTGTAATAAGAGTACATGAATTGATATAATACCTCATGTAATAGAATTACACATGGTTATTAGTTCTGCAAATTGGTTATATATTTCAACATTTGTTTGATAACTTTCAGTGAAATTGCTTATGGGTAAATTGCATAACTAGCTCGATTTTGACATATGAAAGGTAGAGTTAAAGGATTAGATCAAGATGTGACATATAGAGACCATATACAGAATGAAAATTTATTTCCAAAAAGTATTAAAAACCATATAAATCCTCTCATACAAGTCTTGTATATAACTCATTCACTATGGGATTCAAATACATGAAAACTAACTAATTAGTAGCATGGAATTGCAAGAGTTTCACATATGGATTTCTTGGATTTCGACCCACAGAGGATAGAGAAATGAAATTACAGAGTAGCGCATCATAGATGTCTATCACAACATCATAAAAATCATATAATATCCCTCATACAAATATGATACTATACTCTTTCAAGATTGAAGCCAAAGTCATGGAAACTAGTGATTTAATGGCATGGGAATGCAAGATTTTCACACATGAGTTTATTGAATTTTGGGCCATAGAGAATATGGAAATTAAATAAAGAGTAATACATCATATATGCCTATTATATCATCATCCAACTCATAGACTATTGTTTTCCTACTTTTCCTCACTCACACGACCCAGGTTCAACAATAACACAAAACCAACAAAACAACCAAAGACACCGACCTGACGGAGCAAGCTCAGTCGTAAACACTTGTGAGGAAGGTGCAGTCTCACCAGAGATATCTTAATGTGTAACTTCCAGAACCATGTTTTTGCAGCCAATGAGGTATTTTCTCATGCGAAGTCATAATCATGTCAGAAAAAAATAATTTTTATCCTCAACATGTATATTAGTTCGGATTTGTAATCCCTCTCATGATCGAATTGTCTTATCCACATGCTCCGTAGATAATCATTCCTATTTTTACACATATAAATACCATTCTGATTCTCTCTCAAGTCATATCATTTCCATCATGGAGGATCCTCTCCCAATTGATGAATCCTGATTCATCATGTTTTACATATGATATAAATCATTGTCGACATCTCCTTTCATTTTGAATCTATATATGTAAAGCTTCACTACCCATAGTTCATAGAATTTTTCTCTTACTAGTTATTATCCCATGTCTCATCTTGCGATGAAAGCACAATTAATCCCATTAGCATATTTAATGTTTCGACTACTATTATATGAAGTATTTACTTAGAAGGATTGGCTCAATTTATTTCATGCAAAGCGTCCCATTGATTGCTCCAAGCCACAACTCGTATTAAATACATATTTTAATGCTTCACTCTTGATCAGAAGTGCATGGATCATATTAAATAAACATTTTGAGGTATACGAGTGATTTCTTAGCAATTGTAGCCTTTCTGTTCTCCTCACATTTCACTCTCTCAATATTCCCCTCTGCCACCTTAACATAATTTGGAATTTTGAGAGAGCAAGCGATTCAAGCCAAGGAAAGTATGCAGAGTTTTCAGGTGTTTGTGCTCCACCTTACTATTGTGTATCTATTTGAAACAAGTAGTTCTTTATCGATAATATGGATGGTATCAAATTGGGTGTGTGAGTACTAACCCCTCTTCTATTATAAAGCCCTCAACAACAAAAGTTTTGTGGACCAAGATGCTTCTACCAAGTTTGTCCCCTAACACACCATAATGAGGAAAAATGCAACCTCCCTTGTAGTTTTCCTTTATGTAGTGTATCATGTCTTCTCTATGATGATGCCGATGAGAGAAAAAAACACTCAAAAATTTTATTTAGTATCGAAATTGGCTCATCTTGCAAACATCCAGATAGTGAATAGTGTACGAGAAGTTAAGGTAGACAGAAAAATACATACTAGGGGGTGAGATATCCCTAAAAAAATAAGTTACTCCAACAACAATAAAAGATGCAGATTCCAAAAATGTGGTATGGACACATGCATATTATTGAATGGAATAGTCATCATTAGAAAGAATACTTAAACTCATCCCGAAGAGGCGCAATGGGAGGTTCATCAATTTTCATGTGTTTTGGAGTGGAGAAAAGTTTCCCAGATCTGTCACATTAGTTTGCTCTCCTTTTTCTTTCCTAATTTTTCATAGATAGGATTATTGAAAGTCTACTATTGATCCAAAATAAAATAGGACTGGGGAATATATGAATTAATCCCCTCTATTGTATTCACTATTAGATAAATGGAATAGAAATGTTGTGCTTTGGGAGCACCCAGGACCAAGGCAAGACTACCAGAAGGGTTTTTGAATTAAAATTATTTTATTTGAATGTATGACGTGTTTTTATTTGGGAAACCCGAACCAAGGGAATACTACAATTGTTTGTTGAATTAATGGTGTTTTATGCATGTTTTAATGTAATTTTGAGACAATATGCAAGTCTTCATTTGATTTCCTAGAGTTGCACGGATATGAAATTTACCTGCTTTTGTAATTGTCAAAAGCTATATGAGATGCATATCAATTGGAAGTTAAAAGATACTTTAAAAATTGAATGCGTTTATGTTGTTGTTTCTTCCATTCTAAGAGTTGTTTATAATTAAGGTGCTTGTGAGATGCACTTATTTGGGAAACCAGGACCAAGGAAAGACTACAACTGGTTGTTGAATTAATGGTATTTTATGCGTGCTTTAGTGTACTTTTGAGATAGAATGTCACGTCTTCATATGATTTCCTAGAGTTGCATGGATATGAATTTACATGCATGTCTAATTGTCAAATGATATCGGAGATGCATATCAATTGGAACTTAAAACATACTTTGACAACTTAATGCATTTTATGTTGTTGTTTCTTCCATTCTAATAGATGTTTATGATTAAGGCACCTGCAATTTGTACTTATTTTTAGTTTTAATGTTCTATGGAATACTTATGCCCCCATTTTAAAATATAACACCCATTTCTGTTTTTTCATTGCTGAGATTTTCCTCTGATCACCTTAGATTTCAACTGTAAACCTATTCAAGTTTTTCCATGCATATTTGAAAGGTACCTAGGTTCGTAGACTAGTATTCATACCTCCCTACATTTGAGGGTCCCCTCCCTTGGTTAGAGGATTGGATTATTGAATTGAAGTGGCGTAGATATGGTGCTATCTGCACAACCCTCCTTGGGATTCACAGCTTAACCGAAGCCCCATTTTTGGGATATTTAAATATGTGTAGAAATAATAGATCAATGCTATGAGAACTGATGCTAAGAAGAAGCACAAAAAATAGATCTTGCTACTAAGAATTCTCACAAGCATACATAGGAAAAATAGAGAGAAGAAAAGAGACTGAATCACATGAATGAAGAGAAGAATATTGGTGTGTATCATTCCATTGAATAATGATGAATAATAGAGTACATAAATAGTACATCCCTCATAGGAAAATCGAGTTGTATGAAGACAACTCATAAAGCTCAAAAAGGTTGACTTACCAAAATATAGCAAACCCCCATAAGTGGCTAAAGCACTTCCCAAATCTATCAAGGACCGCACGAATTGGAAAAAGCATGAGTGATTTTTCAAGGAGATGGAAAAAAAATGCTAATACTAGAAAATGGAGGAAAGTCATGAATGATGGGTTGGCAAAAAAAGGACCCAGTTTCCTAGTTTGACTAACTTTACCTTATCCATAGAAAAGCAGGAAAAATAGAATAAAGAAGAATCTGCTGGAAAGTGCTGTATACTAATTCTCGATGGTCAAAAGGTGGTCAAGATCAACCAAGATCTAGAAATAAATCATTCCCAGGATATAGATGGCATGTATTGACTTTAAGGTGCAATTGGATGCCAACTAATTAAGCTAGTGGGTGAATAATTTTAATTAAATAATGATTAATTATTTTATCCTAAGTTATGAGTGGGTTTAATGTATTCCAAAAACCCCCTAGAAGTTTGAATTTATGATGGTATGACAAAAAATATAGATGCATATAGGGTCTAGTAACAAGGCCATGGTCACCCTTTAACAATTATTATGTCCAGAAAAGTGAGGAAAGAGGCAAAACCACACAGGGAAAATCCTCCCTCAAGAAAGGACAAGGCACAAAATTTGAAATAATATGTCTTCAACAGATCCTTATTTTCACTTGAATGATCTGAATGAACTTCTTCTGGATGGAAGACTTCTTGAAGAAATCATGAACTCCATGATCATGCGCTAGAGTGTAGAGCTTGCAAGAATGAAGAGGAGAGACTCCTTGTTTCTCATCATATGATGAAGTAGGAGAATTATTTGAATGCTTCTTGCTACTGTCAAAATTTTATCTTATAACATAATCTAAAATGGAAAAGAGATCTGTGCATACTCCTCCCCAAAGAGTAAAAAATTTAAGACAATTTATTTCACACTCAATTCCTTGAATAGCTGCAACCTTGTGATGTGAATCACATGTCAATATTCCAATATGATGTAGCACCTTTCCAGATCTGATATGAGGCTGATAAAACTCTGATATACCAGAAACATTAGCATATGGAACAACAAAGACAAAGGCTTCAATGGCTCCATGAGGATATAGGGCTAGACTAGGAAAAATATGAGCAACTAGGGAAAATTGATAGGTGTAAAAATATGAATGATGGATGGGAATAAGATCTGAACCGTAAGTGTTCAGAAAAGATCCAAACATGTTTAATATCAGTCCAAATATGACTAAGTTCATGGATAACTAGCCACTGAAAGATAAGAAAGACTTCAAACCATGTAAGATAAATATCACTACATAAGAGACCAATGAGGAATCAACTGGTGAACTTGGGATTTGTATAGTCTTAGGATTATTCAGAGGTATGGTAGATGGTATGGATGGTGGTATGATATGTGTATCAACCTGAAAATATGCTTCTAAATCATAATCCAAAGGATCACATATAAGCATATCAGTAGACTCATGGGAATACATTGGTAATGAATCCTTTGTATGAAAGGAGGAAAGAATGAGATGTTCACAATATTCAAAGAGGTTCTGAGTATTGATGCCAAGAAAAAATGAGGATATTCTGAATCACATGAGATCAAGTAAGGTAAGTGGTATGACACAAATAAGGCTTGATTGGGCTAAACAAACATCCTGGAAATCACTGGGTTGCGCACCATCAATGAGAGAGGTATGCACAAAGTGTGAAGGATCTGGCACATAGATCTTAGAATCTAAGATAGGAGATTTAGACAACAATGAATGAGTTATAGGATCATAATAAATATCAATAGCATCTCCCTATGTTACTTCTTTTTCATCAATAGTATCACAAGAAGAAAAATCACCTTCAAGAGACACATAAAAAGATGGCTCTTCAATATTTGCTTCTTGATTGAAGGAGGAAGCATTCAAATCAAAGAGGGCATCAGCAACATGAACTGTATGAGAAAATTCTTCATCAGAGAATGTAGAGGCCAAGAATTCTTGAGAGAGAGAACAAGAGGAGATGCTAGGTTCTCTCCATGCTTCAACTTCTATTTTCTACAAACCAAAAGGTTTGTCCAAATTCTTCCAAAGCTCAAATGGATACTTAGAAGAATCTATGAGATGATGTATATTTGGAGACATTCCCAAACAAATAATTTCATAATCTTTATCACAATTATTTAGCCAATCAATTTTCTCTTCATAAGACTCAGGCTCACTCAATGCACCAATGGAGACATGAAAGAGACATTGCCTCTTCAAGTATGCGCTCATCTTTGGCTTCCAATCATCATAGTTGAAAGGAGATAGTATAAGAACTTTTGAATCCATATTGAAGTTGTTGATATGATCTAGAAGATACTCTTTACAACCTGCAAAAACAAACTAGGAGAAAATCTTGTAAGCTAGACAAGCTCTTCTTTAGAGAGGGATTGGAGGCTGGATGCACTCCTCAACTATGTAGAAATTGATCAACCTTAATGCTATGATACCATGTAGAACATGGAATGTTTGTGCTCCCTGTAGCTCTGATACCATGTAGAAATAATAGATCAATTCTATGAGAAATGATGCTAAGAAGAAGAATAGGAAATAGATCTTGCTACTAAGAATTCTCACAAGCATACACAGGAAAAATAGAGAGAAGAAAAGAGACTGAATCACATGAATGAAAAGATGAATATTGGTGTGTATCCTTTCATTGAATAATGATGAATAATAGAGTACACAAATAGTGCATCCCTCATAGGAAAATTGAGTTGTATGGAGACAACTCATAAAGCTCAAAAAGACTGACTTACCAAAATATAGCAAACCCCAATAGGTGGCTAAAGCACTTCCCAAATCTATCAAGGACCTCACGAATTGGAAAAAGCATGGGTGAGTTGTCAAGGAGGTGGAAAAAGCATGCTAATCCTAGAAAATGGAGGAAAGTCATGAAGGATGGGTTTGCAACAAAAATGACCCATTTTCCTAGTTTGACTAGCTTTACCTTATCCATAGAAAAGCAGGAAAAAAAGAATAAAGCATAATCTACTGTAAAGTGCTTGTTGTAGCTACAACAGATCCCATGTTTTGGATAAAACATGGGAGCCTCGATTTTTATATGCAAAAGGTGATGCTTAATTTTTTAGTCATTTTAGGAGTTCCATGCTGTTTTAATTTTTTAGGTCTTTTCCATGATTTGATTTAGTTAAACATTTATTCATTTTTGCGTGTTTTTAGTGAGTTGCGGAAAAGTCTATTTTTTCCAAAATGTGTCCTTCCCGTATCCCTTAATGCGGATTGCGAGAGCTTGGTTTTGCTTTTGAAATTTTCATACCGCAACCCGCAAATTGCCGATTACGGGAAGTAGTTTGGTTAATAAATTGTGGTGTGTGTTTCTACAACCAACATCCCACAATTACGGATTGTGGGGAAGACACAGCTTGCGAGTTTCAATCTTTGCTGTGAATTCGTGTTTATCCGATGGTTGGGATTGTTTTGTGTTTTTGATGATCATTCAGCTTCTCCATTCTTTTGTTTGGGATTCGATTTTCAAATTGCGATTTTTACTCATATCTCTCATGCTTGGTTTATGAGTGGGGTTAAGTATTTTTTCTTACTTGATCCTTTTACCCTTTAAACTCCTCCTTTAGTAGTTTTCCTCTCGTGATATGGTGATTTTACTAGTGGCTTCATAGTTGATTCTACTATTTATTTTGGGGTCAAATAAATAGGGCATTTGTGAATCTTTGAACATTTTCGGTGGATTGATTTATTTTATTAAAATTTGAAAGTATTAATTCTATTGTTTTTTCTATATTAATTCTTCTCTCTTATTCCTAAGCTTATATAACCAAATATAAGTTGTTGGCATAATTTAAGTCCCAATTTAAGTATATATTTTAATGTCGGCAATCATTGTTAAAGATTTCATTAGTTGAGACATTCATTTACCATTTTTATAATTATATGAATTTCATTATTGTCACTTAATTCATTTTTTTTACTAAAAATTCTTTTTAAACGGTAATTATTTGGCTTATATACATTTAATAAGGAGAGGACATCAATAGGACTTAAGGTCATTTTTTAATTCTTTTGATTTTATTGTTTGATAAAGATTTATTAACCTTACATTGATTATATTTATAAAAAATCAATTTATAACTTTATCAAATTAATTCAAAATTTATTGAATAAAAGTGAAGATGGAATAGAATTCATGTTCAATGATTTAAAAAAACATGGACTTCTAATTGTTATGGAGTCATGGCTACGCTTCCCAATTACATGATATCCATTTACAAATAAAACGTTATCTTTTCCTCACCATTGCTTTACACTATCCCCTTGCAAAAGAAGATTCCCAAAAGCACATGTAAAATCATTTATAAGTAACTTAATTTATTTAAGTATTTTTATTTTGCCTGTTCCTTATTTTCATTTTTAAATTCTTCTATGTTTTGCTTTCTCTTTGCAGGTTAATATGGATATCCACGTCAAGCTTAAATCTTGAGTTGAGTTTTACACATCCCCAGATGCCAAGATAGATGGCGGCGTTGTGAAAGATTAAAAGGGAAGAAGCTACGAGTCGGTCATAACACAAGCCTGAGATTTTTTTTAGAATATATCTTGCCCGAAGAAATATTTGTGGGAGATCATTACTTTAAACAGCGTGAGGATAAAGCAATACTTGCGCAGGATTGTTTGAAGCTTTTGGCTGGGTATTCTCTGTGTGTTGTAAGCCTTAGACACCTTTTTCAACCACATACACAAAAGAGGGTTCAACAAATGGTGCTAGAAGGATGACGGACGGGCAAGTAATCCCTTTTCAACTGTTTTTCTTTAACTTAATTTATTTTTGAAAATGACTCATATCACTGTTCTAGATCATGCTTTCAGTTTTTCTAGGTCTGTTGGAAGTATTTATAGAGAAACAACTAATTTCTTGCAACGATTGAGCTTCAATGGAGAAGGTAAGATCTCTCCATCTCAACAACTTTTTGAATTTAATTATTTTTGTGATTTTATAAACCTATTTGATGAGAATGAGAGATGCAGAATGTTTACCGCTACTTTCGAAGGAAGAATTCAGAGTTGGTATGAATTTCTACCAGCTAAATCTATTCATTCATGAAAACAATTCACATAATTATTTCTTAATGCTCATGAAAATTATAGTTACAAAAAAGTTGGTTTTGAATTAGAAAATGTTCGTAGATACAAAGATGAATCTCTTGATGATTTCTTTTCCAAATTTATGATAATATGTTGCAAATTTCATGAGAGACACCAACTTCCTGAAAATAACACACTTTATTGGTTTTCCCATCTTAATTCTTTTTCTGACGCACTTGATTTAGAAAAGAATAATAGATCTGAGACTAATGTCATGCATATTGATAATTTCGATTCATTGGTCAATGTCATGCATATTGATAATCTCAAATTCATGGCCATATGCAATACACGAGAAACCCTTTGATAGATCCACATCAATAAGTAAGAAGGGAAAATCCTAATGCCCAGTGGTACCTCAGGCCACCGACTCATATTTATCCCCCAACATCAGAAGGGCATGAAGAATATTTCAAGCCTAAGAATCCAGATACAACAAAGCCTTCTTCAAGGATGAACATGTTATTCCATTTAGATGAAATGTAACGCCAAGAGGACTTGCTGGTATATGAAGGTATGTGCATAGTGGAATATGAGGAGTACATTCTCAAGGAGGAAACAATACGACTGGAGAAAAGAATTCCAGACGTACTCCTGCTCAGTTCAATTTATCATGGATAATATTAGGATATAATTTAGGAGAGATTATGACCTAAGGCCTCGTTCTAATGCTAAAAATTTCACGTGAGATGAACCCTCTAGGTCTTATAATGAAAATATAAGGGATAATAGAAAATATGCAAAAACACTGAGGCGAGATACAATCCTAAAGGCTACATATGTTATACAAACATTCACGCCACTCAAGCCAGAAGTCAATTAAAGTACAAATCTAGAAAATCAGAACTGGTCCTAGTGTCAACACTAATAAATAAAGATCCAGTTACCAAGGTACTAGAAACGAGTCATTTTCTTGATCCTTCTTTTGATATTAATCATGAATTGAATAATCTTAATACCTAGGCCTCTTAATGGAGTCATTTTCCAACCACACATCATTATTTGTCTTATTTTGGCCTAATTTACCACTTATCCTAAGTTTTGACTTAACCATGTGAATGCATCATCAAACTGGACCTCCTCCTTCAATTAGGGAGCCTAACGGAGCCTCCTCCTTCAATATAGGAGAAAACCTAGGTTGATTTGCAGGATTTACGATCCCACTCAGTCAACTGGGAGTTATTTCACCTACTTTTCAGTTAACTGAAGTGGTAAAGGCGCCTTTTCCATGATATATTTTTATTTCTGGTTTAAATGCAGTTAATGGAGTGTTAAAGGTGCCCTCACCTAACTTTGGTTACTCAATTCAGTTTAACTCACCTAATTGATGTCAGAAAGGCACCTCTACCTACTTGTTGGCATGCAGTTGAGTTCTATTCATCTAGACTGAGTCTAAACTACTTCCGAGTCAGTTAGAGTAAATTATGTTGTATTTAAGCGGTTAATTGATGTGCCGAGTGGTGTCAACTGACAACTAATTCACTCTCATGCACTTAATTCTAATGACATCTCTTGGATTCGAATTGCATGGCTATTCATGCGATTTTATTGCATTGTAATATATCTCTTCTGATTAATGATTAAGAAATATACAGCTGCAAGTCTTTTGCACTATTTATGGCATTTAATTGAGCAAATTGATCTGTTTCATATGTAGTAACTTTTTTCTTGGTTCTAATATTTTTGTGTCTCAATATTATATGGTATTAGAGCTATGGTAGGATAAGTAAACTATTCTACATAGTTTTTGATGAAGATTGAGCAAAATTGCTAAAAATATTCCAACACACCTGAAGCGAAGAGTTTTCCATATAAGTCATGGAATATTAGCCTTGATCCCTCTAGATTATGTGTAGATAAGTCTATATAGGTGTGAAGCAACTCCAAAAGTACAGGTTGTTCAACCTTCCTTTGTTTGTTTTGTTTGATTGTAGGTATCTCATAAACTTCTATTGCATTCACTACAGTTGAAAAATGGACTCTTCCTCTAGCAATATTCTCACTCATTTCAACTAGCATCAGTGGAAAGAGTATATTGAGATATAATTGAACTCCAAGGGACTCTACAGAGTCACCATGGGCACAGAGATAGATCCAAATGCAGTAATGGAGAAGGAAAAATATTGGAACAAACTTGATGAAGCATATGGTTTCCTATGCCTCTCAATTTCAAAGGATCTCCTTTTACATCTCAGTGGAATCAGACTCCCAAGGAAGTGTGGGAAAAATTGCTTAACTCCTTGGAAAGCAACATGATTTGAGAGCCTATTAGTTGGAGAATGAACTGACCTCCCTCAATCCGAGCAATTTTGAGACCATAAATGAATTATTCACTAAGTTTAAGCACCTTGTGCTCCAATTGAAGAAATGCAAAGTTGAGAAGAAATATGGTCAAATAATTATTTATGTCCTTTCAAAGCTAGGGCCAGATTACTCTATCTTTGTCTCTACCTTCCATTCCATAAATATCACAATTATGAATTGGAAGACGCCTACCTTGAATGCATTCAATGAGTCCCTAACCAATGAGCATGATAAACTTGTTGAGATGGGATCCATGAGATCCTACAAATATCAATATTTGTTTGTTGAAGGACCTAAGGATTCCAATGTAAAGGGAAAACAAAATAAATATAAGACTAAGTTTGATCCTTCGAAGTAGAAGGAGAAAACCTAGTAGTTGAATGATCCCTCAGTATCAAGGAAAAACAAGCAATGAGGCAAAGAGAAGACAAAGTGCTCTTACTGTGCTAGAGGATTTCATCCAGGAATCTCTTGCAGGAAGAGGAATATTGATCATATGGCCCTTATCTTGGAGAAAAACAACATCACTCTTTTAGAAGGCACAAGGAAGAAGGGTACCGGAGATTAGAATAATCAGCCCAAAAGAGGATATGCACCCATGTCTAATGTTTTGAAAGCTAGAGCTCTCCTCATTGAATATGCAGCTTCAAATCATATGGTTGCATGTAAGGATTATTTCACATCACTAGATTTTGATAACTCCATCCCCATCCACATGGGAGATGACTCACTAGTCTCATCAAAAGGCAAAGGTAGTATTCATCTAGAACATGGAGGCTTAAAAAATGTTCTATATGTTCCCTCTTTGTCTTCAAACTTGCTTTTTGTGAATCAAATGACACACACTGGTTTTCCTAAAAGACTTGTATTCAACCCCAATGATTTTGAAATATATGAGATAGACACGGGAAAACTCATTGTAGTAGGAAAAGAAAATCATGTTGCTAAGACCTATGAGTTTTCCAAATTTATGCCTGATTCAAATCCAAGCGACCTCTTGAGTCATGGAAATGAGGTCATTCGGCTATGGAATGAGAGGTTTGGACACCTAAACTAAAAATACATTCATATTCTACAAAAGGATTCTATGGTGGAAGGCCTTCCGACAATCAAATCCTCAAAAGGGATCTCCAAGGGATGCATAGTTGGAAAGCATCCTGAGCATAAGTTTGATCGAGTAAAATCTAGTAGAGCTTCATATATTTTGGGGCCGATCCATAGTGATATCATAAATACAATTACAACTACTTTCATACATGGCCTTTCGATATTTACATGGGTCTACTTTCTCAAAAAGAAATAAAAAGTCTTTTAAAAATTCATAGATTTTAAAGCTTCTGTTGAGACTGCTACTGGGAGCAAGATAAAAAATATCATATATGATAATGGATGTGAATACATTAAATCATATCTTCTACAACTTTGTGTGGAAAATGGAATCAATATCCATCACACTGTTCCCTACACAACTCAACAAAATGGTGTAGCAGAAAGGAAAAACGAGCACTAAAAGAGATGACAACCTGCATGCTTGAGTCTAAATATTTTAATGAAAATATTTGGGATGAGGCTATGAATGTTTATGCATACATTTATAACAAGGTACCACACTCATCCGTCAAAGGTATAACACCTTTCAAATCTTACATCGGTCATAAACCTGATGTGTCCAATCTCAGGGTTTTTGGGTCCACTGCATGGGCTAGAATTCCACTGGACAAGAGAAAATATTTGGAGCCTTAGAGTGTTGAGTGTATCCTCATTCTGTATGCTGAATAAGTATAAGGATACAATCTCTTGAATATCATAACTAAAAATATACTCATCGAGTGAAGTGTCTGCTTTGAAGAACCTGTTCAAGATTTGAAACTAGTGGAGGAAGACATCGCAAAACCGCTTCCTCTTTTTGATGAAGATTTTGGAGATGAAAATGAAAGCATGCAATCTGATATTTCATATTTAATTTATGATATCAGTGAGCATGAAATATCAGGTTCTGAATCATATCTGAACGATCCCACTCATCTACCAAAATGGGAAGAAAAGACTCTCTCCTCTACCGGGTCAAACATTGGAAATCTTGTTGATCCAGGGAGAACTTGAGTAGGCTATCAAAGAGGTATTAATCTTTCATGCATTGATACATCCCTATATGATGGTTGGATCTGACCCAAAATCATATTATCATTCCCATCATGATCTTAGGTGGCAAGATGCTATGGATGAAGAGTATCACTCTCTTCAGAAAAATGAAAGCTGGGAGCTAGTTTCTTTTCCACTTGCGAGAAAACTTGTCCAATGAAAATGGGTCTACCAGACGATGGATAAACCCGAAAATATAAATCTTGGTTTTTTTCAAAATGATTCTCACAAGTTTAAGGATTGGAGTATTCATAAACCTTTGCACCGGTGGAAAAAATGGATTCTATTTGGCTAGTCTTGGCCATTTCTACATCCAAACATTGAGAGGTGCACTATACGAACATGAAGAGTGTTTTTATTCATGCATACCTATAAGAATATATCTACATGAAGCATCCTTAATGGTACATATCAGACCCAATATTAGTTTGCAGACTTCTGAAATCATTGTATGGATTAAAACAGGCCCCAAGAGCTTGGTATGCAAAGATGGACTCTTTTGTGCTATCACAAAACTTTGCAAGATGTAAGTCTGATACAAATGTGTACCTACATAAATATAAAGGTGATTTTTTTGTTATATTTCTTTATGTTGATGATTTATTAATTACAAGAATCACACTTGCTTCAATCAACTTCATAAGAACCGCTTTGCATGAAGTATTCGACATGAGTGATTTAGGCTTGCCGAGGCAATTTCTTGGCCTAGAAATCACTCAATATTTTTATGGGATAATGATAAGACAATACAATAATGCTTCATACCTGATAATTAAGTTTAGTATGGATGAATGTAAGGCTATGCCTTTCCCATTCCTCTCAGGAATCAGTCTTGAGGAAGGAAATTCTACACCGGTGGTGGATTCCACTCTCTATTCGAGGCCTTATATTTGTTATGATGTGAATGCTGTATCAAGGTACATGTAGTAGCCTCATAATGTAATTAGAGTGAATACACAAGGATTCTATAGTACATGCAGGGTACTAGAAACTTTTGCGTTCACTATGCTGCTGAATCTGATCTAGAATTTGTGGGATTCACAGATTCAGATTGGGATGGAAATAACACTGATAAGAAGTATAAATCTGACTATGTTTTCATGTTTGGTGGTGGGCCTATTTTTTGCTCAATAAAAAAGAAGGAATCCATTTAACTATCTTCAACAGGGGCAGAGTATCAGGGAGCGGTCAATTCATGCATTCAGGCGGTTTGGCTGCAAGGTATTCTAGCAGAGTTCGACATTGGTAGCACCACTTCGCCCATCATCTTTTGTGACAATCATAGTGCTATTTTGATCTAGACAGATATGTTTGAGAGATAGAGAAACAAATACATAGAGATACACATGCATGCCATCAGAGAGCTTGTGTAGGAAAGAACAATTGTTCTACAATATTGCCCCACATATGAGAAAATTGCATACATTTTCACTAAGAACTTCACTGAGAAGAAGTTCTCTTATATTCATTCAATGCTGGGAGTGAGTTGCATCATGATGAAGACATATTAATTCTTTAGTGTTTAGTTTGTGGTGGGGAGGCGGGGGGTGGGGGAGGGTGGCGGAGGGGTTTATTTCCCACTGGGTTTTCCCTCTTTTCCTCACTTAGATTTTTTGAGCATTTTAGAATTATCTTTGTAAAGGGTGACCTATGGCCTTTGTTTCTGGGGCCCTATTTTTTACTCCTCCATATAATATTATCATAAGGGGGGGTTTTGAAGTCATTTTCCAACCACACATTATTATTTGTCTAATTTTTGCCTAATTTACCACTTATCCTAAGTTTTGACTTAAACATGTGACTGCATCATTAAACTGGATCTCCTGCTTCAATCGGGGAGCCTAACTGAGCCTCCTCCTTCAATATAGGAGCAAATATGGGTTGATTTGTATGAGTTATACACCCCTCTCAGTTAACTGGGATCTGCTTCACCTACTTTTTAGTTAACTAAAGTGGTAAAGGTGCATTTCCCTTGATTTATTCTTCTTTCTGGTTTAAATGCAGTTAACTGGAGTGTTAAAGGTGCCCTCACCTAACTTTGGTGACTCAGTTTAGTTTAAATCACCTAACTGATGTCAGAAAGGTACCTCCACCTACTTGTTGGCATGTAGTTGAGTTCTATTTAGTTAGACTCGATCTAAATTTACTTCGATTCAATTAGAGTAAATTATGTTGGCGTTAAGTGGTTAATTGATGTGCCGAGTGGTGTCAACTAACGACTAAGCCACTCTCATGCTCTCAATTGAATGATCTCTCTTGGATTCGAATTGCATGGCTATTCATTCCATTGTTTTGCATTGTAATCTATCTCTTATGACTAAATATTAAGAAATATACAACTGCAAGTCTTTTGCACTATTTCTGGCATTTCATTGAGAAAATTGATCTGTTTCATCTCTAGTAACTTTTGTCATAGTTCTAAGATTGTTGTTTCTCAATTTTATACCTCTATCTAAAATTTTGAGGTTCCCAACCCATAAAAAATAAATATCCTCTTACCCAAGCCTTAAAGACCCAAATTTCCTTGTTATACTCAAATATCCTCCTCCCTTAGATAAACCATCATCTTCTGTCTCTAATGTAATGGTCCTGAGTGATGAGATGCCCCTACAAAATGATCATATTAACTTACAATATGATGTCACCAAGATATCCCTCATAAATTTTCTTGATGAATAAAAACATGTTACTCATTTTTAAATCACCTTGGAGATCCATAGCGTTTACTTACATAATTTTTTGTATGATTCCGACGCGTTCCATTCTTTAACTCCCCTTGCATTCATGGAAACAATCGACCTATACATCACCATGCCCTATAAAAATATTTTATCGTCTAATTCTAAAATAGTTCAATGTATTTATATGATCAAATACCTCGTAGTACAAATGATACAAATACCTAAGAAATTTGTCATGATGGATGTGGTTATAGCCAACACCCCACATTCATATGGTATGTTATTGTCCAGACATTGGGGAACCTTTGTTGAAGGGAATATTCAGTTTGATCCTACATTATCATCATACGTTACCATTCAGTTTGATCCGCATTCAGTTTGTATTACATTACCATTCTTAACTTTGGGGGGGGGCAATACTTGTCCGCTGTATAGAGAACCAAAAATGACCTATGTTATATGTGATCCTAAACACCCAACTGACTTCCCTGCATGTTTCCGTGATGCATTAGGAACCTTTTTTGTCAGTCATCATACCCTCTCCCAAGGTCAGGCCAAACCCTTGATGGATACTGAAGAACCTCCTTTAGATATCTCCAGATTATATGAATTAGGCCTTGAAGATGCCTGTAATGAAATTGGATATAGATCTTATTTTTTGTCTTAGTACTAATTTGTTAAAGACCCCATTTATTCTCTTAAAGCATGTTTTTATCATACAAATTATGTAGTCGAGTACAAAGCACCAATACTGGAACTTGAAATGGTAAGTAGCAAAGGTGTCACCTATCTAAACACATATGAATATTCAGAGTTGATGGTTAAGCAAGTGATAATGAAGTACTAGTCAAAACACCCCACAGTGAGGCCAAACAAACGAGACGTGAGTGGGTTCTTTGAAAGGATTATTGGATCCATTAATATCATGAAAATTTAAGAAGGGAAGAATAAATGGAGGCGGTTTGATTGAACTAAAAATAGATAATGGACCTTGTAAGCAGGGAAGGCACCGAATAAATTTCAAGGTGAATCAAGAAGAATTAAAGATCCGTTTCAATAACGAGGTTAAGCATCAAATTACCTTTAAGAGGAAACATGGTGTTAATATGGGATAAAGCGTGCAAGGACTCTAAAAAGAATAAAGGATATGATGATTTATAGTCCAAGCCATCCATTATCAAAGAAGTCACAAATTATCATCCCTGCATGTTCAAGCTCATAAATCTAGGAGGGAAACCTTGGGAATACCTCCTCATGGAAATTATCCAAAACCATTTTACTCCTTAAAAGGATATTGTCTCATTCCATGCATTATAGTTCTGTTTATTCCATATTTTTATGATTACTATTTGTATAGTTTTTGTATTTCCTAAAAGCATTGCAATTGATTCCTTCCACTCCATCGAGAAAACTAAACAAGTCCACAATTGACATTTTGTTCTTACTAGGAATGCATCTGAATATCATCAAAATATGACTCCAAGGATGACTCCATGTCCCAATAGAAGACATGCACTGATCTACCCCTCTCATAGATTCAAGCTGGATTCTTGACACCTCGCAAGGAGGATGCATCCCATAGAAGGAGCCAAATATTGTGGCTCAATTTGTGCTTGAAATTGTTGCATTACACTTCACTTACCAAGAATATTATTGAAGGTAAAAAAATAAGAAATTTTTACACCCATCTTTAATGATCACGTTTGAATGATCGCAGATTGTAGAAGGAGCAAGTCGACATAAGTCGACTTGAACGAAGACCGACTTAGTCGATCAGCCGACTAAGTCGAGAGACCGACTATGTCGGTCGGCTGAGTAAACAA
>LPNX010214758.1:0-21964 GCA_001517045.1 Pseudotsuga menziesii | reverse complement strand
AAGGTTGACTTTGCCAAAATTAAAATTATCCTTGACTTGAAGCCTCCAATAAACCCTAAACAGGTTCGGGTGTTATTAGGACATACATGGTACTATAGGAGGTTTATCCGACATTACTCAGACATGACCTACCCCCTAGAAGAACTACTCAAGGATGATATAGAGTTCAAATGGACGGAGGAATGCCAAATATCCTTCGACAAACTAAAGAGAAAACTGGTCGAAGCCCCCATACTTAAATTCCCAAATTGGTCGATCAAATTCCATGTGCTTATCGATGCATCAGGAATAGCAATTGGAGCTATCCTGACTCAACCAGGAGATGATGGAATGGACTACCGCTTGATTCACAGCCGAGACCATCCTGACCACCGCTTGATTCACAGCCGAGACCATCATCATCATCACAGCCGGAGGTGGACATAACACCTCCCCAAACACAAAAACCCCCGACCACTGAACCGACCCCTCCGACACAAACCCCTTCGGCCTCTGATCCACCTTCCACTTCTGCAGGTCCTCCCGACAAAACAACAGAGCAAGCAAAGGAGACAATGGACCCTCTTCCTAGACCCGCTCAGTTAAAGATTAGCTTATGGGATGTAAGCTCATTGACCGACTCAGAGGTCGGCCACTTACTTAACACCCTAGCAAAAGAGTCAAAGAGGAGGGCGACCTGATTAAGGAAACAACTCAAGGATAGTGAGACAGAAGAAGTCAAGTTCCTCGACAAATGCAGGTCTCTCGTACAGACTATTACCCCAGGACCTGTCGAAGCTGATACCGACCGACCACTGGAAAGAGCATATCAGCTGTTTGAAAGTTTGGTGTCGAACATACAGACCCACCTCCAAGAGACTAATGCCGGGCAAAAAGAATAAACTGCCCGACTGCTCTTGACTCAGCACACAGCATTCTCGGAGGCTCACAAACTTCTACAAGACCACATGGAGGAATCTATTGTAACTGAGGAAGTAATCCGCGATTGGCCTACTCATTATGGGCAGGTCTATACTCAGACGAGGCAGACAAGACAAGGCATTCAGGCCTTGGAAAGAAGGAAGTCGACTGAGACCGAACTAAGGCAGACCATCGAAGAACAAATAGTGCTGGAAAACACTAAGCTGCAGAAGTTGGAATGTGAGGCACACCAGTGGGTTCAGCAAGCCCTTCCCAACTTGGAGAAAGTCGACAACATCTGTCTGTAGATGAAAAGACTCCTTGATACCGCGGAAGAACACAATCAGCTTTTGGGCCCCACCATGGAAAATATTGCGGAAATGACAATGGCAGAGAAGATGCCGGTACTCTCTAATCTTACTACTCTGACCATCGACATTCAGAAAGCTTTGCAGACATGGACATAATTTCAACATCAGCTTGCCATCACAGCACCAGCAATAGTCGAAGTCTGTGTACAGAGAAGACCAACTATTCGCTTGCACAGCCCACCTCAGTAGCAGTCTCCTTTTGCAAATCTCATTCTTGTACTTCTAGTCTATTTTGTTTTTACCTCCCTCTTTCTTCGGGACGAAGAAATGTTTTGTTTGTGGGGGAGATGTAGAAGGAGCAAGTCGACATAAGTCGACTTGAACAAAGACCGACTTAGTCGATCAACCGACTAAGTCGAGAGACCGACTACGTCGGTCGGCTGAGTAAACAAAGTGGTTAGTCTGTTAACTAATAGTCGTGTCGGTTCGGTGAACCGACAGGTAGTTATGATTGTAACTGTTTGTAACTTGTATATTAGGCTATTGAGCCACACAAGAACGCAGTTCAGTTCTTGGCTTTGTATGATCTATTAAGAATAATATAATCTGTTCATCCTATCTTGTTCTTGTCTCTTGCATCTGTGTATATTTTTGTATGTATTATTGGTAACCTTATGTGATCTATGAGATTACAACACAGATCAACTAAAAGAAATCTAAGTCATTCTCGAGAGGTCACTAACTATAGAAATAACGAATGATTTAGATGCGATTATGTAGCTTGTTAGGATAGATACGAGACATTGGAGGCACTAGAATGGGAAATAGAGTTAAATTAAAGAGTTTCCCACTGATGACCCAAATGAAACAATGTATCTTCTCAGAATTAATCTTGATGGTTGCAGGCGCTAGGACAAATGATGAAGTTAAGAACAGATCCTCCCTATTTAATGACTAAGATTAAGGGATGCATCTTTCCAAATATAGATTTGAACCATTGGAGGAATCATGGGTCATACATAAAGAGGGAAAAAAACATCATGCATATGTCTTGGATTGAATCACACAATGAGACAAGTTAGATATTGTCCATTGGTGACCCTAAATTTTATTTTGAAAGAGATGGGTTTTTCTTCCCTTCAACGGTCTAGATTAAATCGCACATATTTCCCAAAGAAAATATAATCCATTGATGGCTCAAAGAATATGCGATAAGTGTTGGAATATTGGACAATACTGAGGGGGGGGTGGTGAATCAGTATTGATAACTTATAACAATTAAAAGCACTTTTAATTTATTCTTTAACACACAAAAACAACAAGATACAAAGAACACAACTTTTATCATGGAATCCCAATTGGGAAAACCACCAACACTTTCTATTATTGTAAAATTATATTTTATAAATGGTTTCTTCCTGATTCTATAGATAAGGATGCTACTATACCCTATTTAAGAGTAACTATTGGAAGGAGGCTACAACCCCTTGATTTTATCAACTGCTACTTACAGAATGCTAAGAAATCTTGTTTACCAGCTACCACTGGAAGGAGGCTTCAACCCCCTTGCAAGAATGTAGCCTTCCCTAGCACTACCCTTCCACCCTAATATGATTATTCGATATCTCACTTTTGTACACATATGGATCTTCAAATTGAACGCACAAAGACACTTATTTGAGAGTTTTAAGCATTGTTTATATACCCTCAAATGTAAGTATTCATCTAACAATCACGTATCTTTATCATGACTTTTCAAAAACAAAATCCAAATCAAAATTACCTCTTTGTTTATCATTTTTAACTCTATTTTAAATTTATCAGTCACGACCTTCTGTAATTACTTTTCTGCAACGACCTTTCCGTAACGGCCTTCCAAATTTTCCTTTTCGCAATGATCCTTTTCACAACTACCTTTCTGCAATTAATCTCTCCACATTTATTTTTCCTCAATGGTCTTTCTGCAGTTAACCTTTCTGCAATGTTATTTCTGCAATTACGCTTCTGTAATTGTCGGTTACGGATTATGGATCTTATTATCAACTTTTCTCAAAATTGCTTCCGCAATTCTCTTTCTGCAAAATTTCTTCCGCAATAGAATATTGTTGATTGTGGGTCTGCTTTTCCACTTGTCTCTACCTTCCATTCCAGAAATATCACAATTCTGAATTGGAAGATGCCTACCATGAATGCATTCATTGAGTCCCTAACCAATGAGCACGATAAACTTGTTGAGATGGGATCCATGAGATCCTACAAATATCAATATTTGTTTGTTGAAGGACCTAAGGATTCCAATGTAAAGGGAAATCAAAATAAATATAAGACGAAGTTTGATCCTCCGAAGCAGAAGGAGAAAACCTAGCAGTTGAATGATCCCTCAGTATCAAGGAAAAACAAGCAACGAGGAAAAGAGAAGACAAAGTGCTCTTACTGTGCTAGAGGATTTCATCCTGAAATCTCTTGCAGGAAGAGGAATATTGATCATATGTCCCTTATCTTGGAGAAAATCAACATCACTCTTTTAGAAGGCACAAGGAAGAAGGGTACTGGAGATCAGAATAATCAGCCCAAAAGAGGACATGCACCCATGTCTAATGTTTTGAAAGCTAGAGCTCTCCTCATTGAATATGGAGCTTCAAATCATATGGTTGCATGCAAGGATTATTTCACATCACTACATTTTGATAACTCCATCCCCATCCACATGGGAGATGACTCACTAGTCTCATCAAAAGGCAAAGGTAGTATTCATCTAGAACATGGAGGCTTAAAAAATGTTCTATATGTTCCCTCTTTGTCTTCAAACTTGCTTTCTGTGAATCAAATGACACACACTGGTTTTCCTAAAAGAGTTGTATTCAACCCCAATGATTTTGAAATATATGAGATAGACACGGGAAAACTCATTGCAGTAGGAAAAGAAAATCATGTTGCTAAGAGCTATGAGTTTTCCAAATTTATACCTGATTCAAAGCCAAGTTCCCTCTTGAGTCATGGAAATGAGGTCATCCAGCTATGGAATGAGTGGTTTGGACACCTAAACTAAAAATACTTTCATATTCTAAAAAAGGATTCTATGGTGGAAGGCCTTCCGACAATCAAATCCTCAAAAGGGATCTCCAAGGGATGCATAGTCGGAAAGCATCATGAGCATAAGTTTGATTGAGTAAAAGCTAGCAGAGCTTCATATATTTTGGGGCCGATCCATAGTGATATCATAAATAAAATTCCAATTACCTTCATAGATGGCCTTTCGATATTTACATGGGTCTACTTTCTCAAAAAGAAATAAAAAGTCTTTTAAAAATTCATAGATTTTAAAGCTTCTGTTGAGACTGCTACTGGGAGCAAGATAAAAAATATCAGATATGATAATGGATGTGAATACATTAAATCATATCTTCTACAACTTTGTGTGGAAAATGGAATCAATATCCATCACACTGTTGCCTACACAACTGAACAAAATGGTGTAGCGGAAAGGAAAAACGAGCACTAAAAGAGATGACAACCTGCATGCTTGAGTCTAAATATTTTAATGAAAATATTTGGGATGAGGCTCTGAATTTTTATGCATACATTTATAACAAGGTACCACACTCATCCGTCAAAGGTATAACACCTTTCAAATCTTACATCGGTCACAAACCTGATGTGTCCAATCTCAGGGTTTTCGGGTCCACTGCATGGGCTAGAATTCGAATGGACAAGAGAAAATATTTGGAGCCTTATATTGTTGAGTGTATCGTCATTCTGTATTCTGAATAAGTATAAGGATACAATCTCTTGAATATCATAACTAAAAATATACTCATCGAGTGAAGTGTCCTCTTTGAAGAACTTGTTCAAGATCTGAAACTAGTGGAGGAAGACATCGCAAAGCCGCTTCCTCTTTTTGATGAAGATTTTGGAGATGAAAATGAAAGCATGCAATCTGATATTTCCTATTTAATTTATGATATTAGTGAGCATGAAATATCAGTTTCTGAATCATATCTGAATGATCCCACTCATCTACCAAAATGGGAAGAAAAGACTCTCTCCTCTACCGGGTCAAACATTGGAAATCCTGTTGATCTAGGGAGAACTTGAGTAGGCTATCAAAGAGTAGGTATTAATATTTCATGCATTGATACATCCCTATATGATGGTTGGATCCGAACCAAAATCATATTATCATTCCCATCATGATCTTAGGTGGCAAGATACTATGGATGAAGAGTATCACTCTCTTCAGAAAAATGAAAGCTGGGAGCTAGTTTCTTTTCCACATGAGAGAAAAATTGTCCAATGAAAATGGGTCTACCAGATGATGGATAAACCTGAAAATATAAATCTTGGTTGTTTTCAAAATGATTCTCACAAGTTTAAGGATTGGACTATTCATAAACCTTTGCATCGGTGGAAAAAATGGATTCTATTTGGCTAGTCTTGGCCATTTCCACATCCAAACATTGGGAGGTGCACTATACGAACATGAAGAGTGTTTTTATTCATGGATACCTATAAGAATATATATACATGAAGCATACTTAATGGTACATATCAGACCCAATATTAGTTTGCAGACTTCTGAAATCATTGTATGGATTAAAACAGGCCCCAAGAGCTTGGTATGCAAAGATGGACTCTTTTGTGTTATCACAAAACATTGCAAGATGTAAGTCTGATACAAATGTGTACCTACATAAATATAAAGGTTTTTTTTTATTATATTTCTTTATGTTGATGATTTATTAATTACAAGAACCACACTTGCTTCAATCAGCTTCATAAGAACTGCTTTGCATGAAGTATTCGACATGAGTGATTTAGGCCTGGTGAGGCAATTTCTTGGCCTAGAAATCACTCAATATTTTTATGGGATAAAGATAATACAATACAATAATTCTTCATACCTGATAATCAATTTTAGTATGGCTGAATGTAAGGCTGTGCCTTTCCCATTCCTCTCAGGAATCAGTCTTGAGGAAGTAAATTCTACACCGGTGGTGGATTCCACTCTCTATTCGAGGCCTGATATTTTTTATGATGTGAATGATGTATCAAGGTACATGCAGTAGCCTCATGAATGTAATTAGAGGGAATACACAAGGATTCTATAGTACATGCAGGGTACTAGAAACTTTTGCATTCACTATGCTGCTGAATCTGATCTAGAATTTGTGGGATTCACAGATTTAGATTGGGATGGAAATAGCACTGATAAGAAGTATAATTCTGACTATGTTTTCATGTTTGGTGGTGGGCCTATTTTTTGCTCAATAAAAAAGAAGGAATCCATTTAACTATCTTCAACAGGGGCAGAGTATCAGGGAGCGGTCAATTCATGCATTCAGGCGATTTGGCTGCAAGGTATTCTAGCAGAGTTCGACATTGGTAGCACCACTTCGCCCATCATCTTTTGTGACAAGCAGAGTGCTATTTTGATCTATATAGATCTGTTTGAGAGATAGAGAAACAAATACATTGAGATACACATGCATGCCATCATAGAGCTTGTGTAGGAAAGAACAATTGTTCTACAATATTGCCCCACATATGAGAAAATTGCATACATTTTCACTAAGAACTTCACTGAGAAGAAGTTCTCTTATATTCATTCAATGCTGGGAGTGAGTTGCATCATGATGAAGACATATTAATTCTTTAGTGTTTAGTTTGTGGTGGGGAGGCGGGGGGTGGGGGAGGGTGGCGGAGGGGTTTATTTCCCACTGGGTTTTCCCTCTTTTCCTCACTTAGATTTTTTGAGCATTTTAGAATTATCTTTGTAAAGGGTGACCTATGGCCTTTGTTTCTCGGGCCCTATTTTTTACTCCTCCATATAATATTATCATAAGGGGGAGTTTTGAAATCATTTTACAACCACACATTATTATTTGTCTAATTTTTGCCTAATTTACCACTTATCCTAAGTTTTGAATCAAACATGTGACTGCATCATCAAACTAGATCTCCTGCTTCAATCGGGGAGCCTAACTGAGCCTCCTCCTTCAATATAGGAGCAAATATGGGTTGATTTGTATGAGTTATACACCCCGCTCAGTTAACTGGGATCTGCTTCACCTAATTTTTAGTTAACTAAAGTGGTAAAGGTGCATTTCCCTTGATTTATTCTTCTTTCTGGTTTAAATGCAGTTAACTGGAGTGTTAAAGGCGCCCTCACCTAACTTTGGTGACTCAGTTTAGTTTAAATCACCTAACTGATGTCAGAAAGGAACCTCCACCTACTTGTTGGCATGTAGTTGAGTTCTATTTAGTTAGACTCGGTCTAAATTTACTTCGATTCAATTAGAGTCAATTATGTTGGCGTTAAGTGGTTAATTGATGTGCCAAGTGGTGTCAACTAAAAACTAAGCCACTCTCATGTCAGTTGAATGATCTCTCTTGGATTCGAATTGCATGGCTATTCATTCCATTGTATTGCATTGTAATCTATCTCTTATGACTAAATATTAAGAAATATACAATTGCAAGTCTTTTGCACTATTTCTGGCATTTCATTGAGAAAATTGATCTGTTTCATCTGTAGTAACTTTTTTCATAGTTCTAAGATTTTTGTTTCTCAATTTTATACCTCTATCTAAAATTTTGAGGTTCCCAACCCATTAAAAATAAATATCCTCTTACCCAGGCCTTAAAGACCCAAATTTCCTTGTTATACTCAAATATCCTCCTCCCTTAGATAAACCATCATCTTCTGTCTCTAATGTAATGGTCCTGAGTGATGAGATGCCCCTACAAAATGATCATATTAACTCCCAAGATGATGTCCCCAGGATATCCCTCAGAAATTTTCTTGATGAATAAAAACATGTTACTCATTTTTACATCACCTTGGAGATCCATAACTTTTACCTACAATTTTTTGTATGATTCCGACACGTTCCATTCTTTAACTCCCCTTGCATTCATGGAAACAATCGACCGATACATCACCATGCCCTATAAAAATATTTTATCATCTAATTCTAAAATAGTTCAATGTATTCAGATGATCAAAGACCTCGTAGTACGAATGATACAAATACCTAAGAAATTTGTCACGATGGATGTGGTTATAGCCAACATCCGGAATTCATATGGTATGTTATTGTCCAGACATTGGGGAACCTTTGTTGAAGGGAATATTCAATTTGATCCTACATTATCATCTTACGTTACCATTCAGTTTGATCTACATTTGGTTTGTCTTACATTACCATTCTTATCTTTGGGGGGGCAATACTTGTCCGCTGTATAGAGAACAAAAAATGACCTATGTTATATGTGATCCTAACCACCCAACTGACTTCCCTGCATGTTCCTGTGATGAAATAGGAACCTTTTTTGCCACTCATCATACCCTCTCCCAAGGTCAGGCCAAACCCTTGATGGATACTGAAGAACCTCCTTTAGATATCTCCAGATTATATGAATTAGGCCTTGAAGATGCTTGTAATGAAATTGGATATAGATCTTATTTTTTGTTTTAGTACTGATTTGTTAAAGCCCCCATTTATTCTCGTAAAGCATGTTTTTATCATACTAATTATGTAGTCGAGTACAAAGCACCAATACTGGAACTTGAAATGGTAAGAAGCAAAGGTGTCACCTATCTAAACACATATGAATATTCAGAGTTGATGGTTAAGCAAGTGATAATGAAGTACTAGTCAAAACACCCCACAGTGAGGCCAAACAAACGAGATGTGAGCGGGTTATTTGAAAGGCTTATTGGATCCATTAATATCATGACAATTTAAGAAGGGAAGAATAAATGGAGGTGGTTTGATTGAACTAAAAACAGATAATGGACCTTGTAAGCATGGAAGGCACCGAATAACTTTCAAGGTGAATCAAGAAGAATTAAAGATCCGTTTCAATAACGAGGCTAAGCATCAAATTACCTTTAAGAGGAAACATGGTGTTAATATGGGATAAAGCGTGCAAGGACTCTAAAAAGAATAAAGGATATGATGATTTATAGTCCAAGCCATCCATTATCAAAGAAGTCACAAATTATCATCCCTACATGTTCAAGCTCATAAATTTAGGAGGAAAATCTTGGGAATACCTCCTCATGGAAATTATCCAAAACCATTTTACTCCTTAAAAGGATATTGTCTCATTCCATGCATTATAGTTCTGTTTATTCCATATTTTTATGATTACTATTTGTATAGTTTTTGTATTCCCTAAAAGCATTGCAATTGATTCCTTCCACTCCATTGAGAAAACTAAACAAGTCCACAATTGACATTTTGTTCTTACTAGGAATGCATCTGAATATCATCAAAATATGACTCCAAGGATGACTCCATGTCCCAATAGAAGACATGCACTGATCTACCCCACTCATAGATTCAAGATGGATTCTTGACACCTTGCAAGGAGGATGCATCCCATAGAAGGAGCCAAATATTGTGGCTCAATTTGTGCTTGAAATTGTTGCATTACACTTCACTTACCAAGAAGATTATTGAAGGTAAAAAAATAAGAAAGTTTTACACCCATCATTAATGATCACATTTGAATGATCGCAGATCAAGTAAAAGAAATCTAAGTCATTCTCGAGAGGTCACTAACTATATAAATAACGAATGATTTAGATGCGATTAGGTAGCTTGTTAGGATAGATATGAGACATTGGAGGCACTAGAATGGGAAATAGAGTTAAATTAAAGAGTTTCCCACTGATGACCCAAATGAAACAATGTATCTTCTCAGAATTAATCTTGAGGGTTGCAGGCGCTAGGACAAATGATGAAGTTAAGAAGAGATCCTCCCCACTAATGACCAAGGTTAAGGGATGCATCTTTCGAAATATAGATCTGAACCATTGGAGGTATCATGGGTCATACATAAAGAGGGAAAAAAACATCATGCATATGTATTGGATTGAATCACACAATGAGACAAGTTAGATATTGTCCATTGGTGACCCTAAATTTTATTTTGAAAGAGATGGGTTTTTCTTCCCTTCAACGGTCTAGATTAAATCGCACATATTTCCCAAAGAAAATATAATCCATTGATGGCTCAAGGAATATGTGATAAGTGTTGGAATATTGGACAATACTGAGGGGGGGGTGGTGAATCAGTATTGATAACTTATAACAATTAAAAGCACTTTTAAGTTATTCATTAACACACAAAAACAACAAGATACAAAGAACACAACTTTTATCGTGGAATCCCAATTGGGAAAACCACCAACACTTTCTATTATTGCAAAATTATATTTTATAAATGGTTTCTTTCTAATTCTACAGATAAGGATGCTACTACACCCTATTTAAGAGTAACTATTGGAAGGAGGCTACAACCCCTTGATTTTATCAACTGCTACTAACAGGATGCTACGAAATCCTGTTTACCAGCTACCACTGGAAGGAGGCTTCAACCCCCTTGCAAGAATGTAGTCTTCCCTAGAACTACCCTTCCACCCTAATATGATTATTCGATATCTCACTTTTGTACACATATGGATCTTCAAATTGAATACACAAAGACACTTATTTGAGAGTTTAAAGCATTGTTTATATACGCTCAAATGTAAGTATTCATCTAACAATCATGTGTCTTTATCATGACTTTTCATAAACAAAATCCAAATCAAAATTACCTCTTTGTTTATCATTTTTAACTCTAATTTAAATTTATCAGTCACAACCTTCTGTAATTACTTTTCTGCAACGACCTTTCCGTAACGGCCTTCCAAATTTTCCTTTTCGCAACGATCCTTTTCACAACTACCTTTCTACAATTAATCTCTCCACATTTATTTTTCCTCAATGGTATTTCTGCAGTTAACCTTTCCGCAATGTTATTTTTGCAATTACGCTTTTGTAATTTTGGGTTACGGATTGTGGATCTTATTATCAACTTTTCTCGAAATTGCTTCCGCAATTCTCTTTTTGCAAAATTTCTTCTGCAATAGAATATTGTTGATTGTGGGTCTGCTTTGCCACTTGTCTCTACCTTCCATTCCAGAAATATCACAATTATGAATTGGAAGATGCCAACCTTGAATGCATTCATTGAGTCGCTAACCAATAAGCATGATAAACTTGTTGAGATGGGATCCATGAGATCCTACAAATATCAATATTTGTTTGTTGAAGGACCTAAGGATTCCAATGTAAAGCCTGGAAATCAAAATAAATATAAGACTAAGTTTGATCCTCCCAAACAGAAGGAGAAAACCTAGCAGTTGAATGATCCCTCAGTATCAAGGAAAAACAAGCAACGAGGCAAAGAGAAGACAAAGTTCTCTTACTGTGCTAGAGGATTTCATCCTGAAATCTCTTGCAGGAAGAGGAATATTGATCATATGGCCGTTATCTTGGAGGAAAACAACATCACTCTTTTAGAGGGCACAAGGAAGAAGGGTACTGGAGATCAGAATAATCAACCCAAAAGAGGACATGCACCCATGTCTAATGTTTTGAAAGCTAGAGCTCTCCTCATTGAATATGGAGCTTCAAATCATATGGTTGCATGCAAGGATTATTTCACATCACTAGATTTTGATAACTCCATCCCTTTCCACACGGGAGATGATTCACTAGTCTCATCAAAAGGCAAAGGTACTATTCATCTAGAACATGGAGGCTTAAAAAATGTTCTATATGTTCCTTCTTTGTCTTCAAACTTGCTTTCTGTGAATCAAATGACACACACTAGTTTTCCTAAAAGAGTTGTATTCAACCCCAATGATTTTGAAATATATGAGATAGACACGGGCAAACTCATTGCAGTAGGAAAAGAAAATCATGTTGCTAAGACCTATGAGTTTTCCAAATTTATACCTGATTCAAAGCCAAGTGCCCTCTTGAGTCATGGAAATGAGGTCATCCGGCTATGGAATGAGAGGTTTGGACACCTAAACTAAAAATAATTTCATATTCTACAAAAGGAGTCTAGGGTGGAAGGCCTTCCGATAATCAAATCCTCAAAAGGGATCTCCAAGGGATGCATAGTCGAAAAGCATCCTGAGCATAAGTTTGATCGAGTAAAAGCTAGCAGAGCTTCATATATTTTGGGGCCGATCCATAGTGATATCAAAAATACAATTACAACTACCTTCATAGATGGCCTTTCGATATTTACATGGGTCTACTTTCTCAAAAATAAATAAAAAGTCTTTTAAAAATTCATAGATTTTAAAGCTTCTATTGAGACTGCTACTGGGAGTAAGATAAAAAATATCAGATATGATAATGGATGTGAATACATTAAATCATATCTTCTACAACTTTGTGTGGAAAATGGAATCAATATCCATCACACTGTTCCCTACACAACTCAACAAAATGGTGTAGCGAAAAGGAAAAACGAGCACTAAAAGAGATGACAACCTGCATGCTTGAGTCTAAATATTTCAATGAAAATATTTGGGATGAGGCTATGAATGTTTATGCATACATTTATAACAAGGTACCACACTCATCCATTAAAGGTATAACACATTTCAAATCTTACATCGGTCACAAACCTGATGTGTCCAATCTCAGGGTTTTCGAGTCCACTGCATGGGCTAGAATTCCACTGGACAAGAGAAAATATTTGGAGCCTTAGAGTGTTGAGTGTATTATCATTCTGTATGCTGAATAAGTATAAGGATACAATCTCTTGAATATCATATTCAACATTCTCCTTTGCAATCAATGAACCATATTCAACATTCTCCCCCTTTGGCATTGAAGGCAACAATTTCTTCATTTTCAATCCCCCCCCCTTTGACATTAATGACACAAATCTCCTTCTGGCAGCTCCCCCTGTCAACATATCTCCCCTTGACATTTTCTTTTTTCCTTTTTTTGTTCATTGTAAGGATATTACTCCCAACTTATGTCTAAGATGCTCAAATGTTTCTTTTGGTAGTGGCTTAGTGAATATATCAACAATTTGTTCTTTGGTATTAATATATTCCATTTTGACTACTTTTTGAGATACTTGATCTCGTAGAAAGTGATATTTTATTGGTATGTGCTTTGTTTTTGGGTGCATGACATTGTTTTTTGATATGTTTATGGCACTTGTATTGTCACAATTTATTACTATTGGATGCTCATACCTCATAAGTAAGTATTCTAATGTATTCTTCATCCAAATGACTTGAGTACAACATGATGCATAATCAATATATTCAGTCTCTACTATAGATAGTGCTATGGAGGATTGTTTCTTGCTTAAACATGATACCATCCACATAAAAATCAACAATGATCATATTCTTATCTTTGATGTTTTTGTAGGGATTAATTTCATTGGCTCCTCTTTTATATCCTTGTTGCTTCAAGTAGTTATCTAGCCTTGAAAACCATGCTCTTGGGGCTTGCTTGAGACCATAGAGTGCCTTTTTTAGTTTTCAAACATAGTCTCTATTTTCTGACAAGAGGAAACCTTTAGGTTGTATAGAATTCCTCTTCTAGTTTCCCATTTAGAAACGCATACTTGACATCCATTTGATATACTTTGAATTTTTTATAGCATGAAAATGCCAAAAACATTATGATTGCTTCAAGCATTGCTACAGGTGCAAAGGTTTCTTCAAAACCAATAACTTCCATTTGAGCATATCCTTTACACACTAACCTTGCTTTGTTTCTTATCACTTCACCATTTTCATTGAACTTGTTTTTGAAGACCTACTTGGTTCCTACAATATTCTTGTTTGCAGGTCTTGGAACTAGTTCCCAAGTTTGGTTCTTCTCAATTTGATCTAACTCTTCATTCATGGCTTTAATCCAATCATCACCTTTGATGGCTTCTGCAAAGTTCTTAGGTTCCACTAGTGAAAATAAGGCTTGTTCATTAAATAATAGTTTTCTTCTTGTACTAACTCCAACATATTTGTCACCTATTATTTGTGTCTCAAGATGATCCTTTTGTATTATTCTAGATGGAGCTTTTGTATTAGATCTTGGAGAGTTTTCATATCCACTTTCTTGTGAATCTTTGTTTTCTAGTTTTTCTTATTTCTTTTCTTTTTCATCATAAACTCCATGATTTTGCAAGTCTTCCTTCTCTCCTTCATCATCATCTTGGATTTTTATTCTTCTTGATTTCATGTCATATACCCTTACAACTATACTTTCTATGATTTTGTGTAGCCTTTTATTGTAACATCTATATGCTTTCTTGGTAGAATAATATCCCAAAAATATTCCTTCATCAGTTCTAGAGTCAAATTTACCAAGGTCATCTTCATTCCTTTTTATGTAGTACTTGCTGTCAAACACTCTAATATATTTGACTGAGGCAGGTCTTCCATACCATAGATGGTAAGGGGTCTTGTCATAATTAACTGAGTTATCCTTTTGTTTAGTATATAAAAATTTGTATATACTACTTTCCTCCAATACACATCAGGAAGTTTTGCTTCATTTAGAATAGTTTTGGCATCTTTTTGGATTTTCCTATTTTTCCTTTCCACAACGCCATTTTGCGGAGGAGTCTTGGGGGACGAAAAAAGTATTTTAATTCATTTGAAGTGAATTCACCTCCATTATCTGACATTATACATTTGATTTTTAAATTTCTTTCATTCTCAACTTTTTCTTTGAAGAATTTAAACTTCTCAAAGGATTCTGATTTTTCTTTGAGAAATGTAACACAAGTCATCCTTGTATGATCATATATGAAAAAAATGAAATAGTACTCTCCTTGCAAGTTTTTAGTTCTTGTTGGTCCACAAAGATAAGTGTGAACTATTTCCAATGGATTTGATGTTGTATGTTATTTTTCTTTGAATATGGCTTTAGTCTGCTTCCCATGCTGGCAATGTTTACAAATTGATTTTAGAGGTTTCACAATTTTTGGTAAGTCCCTTACAAATCCCTTATTACTTACTTTCATAATATTTTCAAAGTTTAGGTGCCCCATCCTTCTACGCCACAACAAAATTTCATCATTCATACTTATGTAGCATTGTTCTTGATTTTCTAGGATGTATACATTACTTGAATTCCTTACAATAGTCCCAACAAGTCTTTCTGAGTCCCTTTTTTAGATTTTACATTTCTCAGAGTAAAAAATGCATATGTGCCCTTAATCACATGTTTGAATTATAATAAGGATATTAGGATTTATGTCTTCCACTAGAAACACATTTTTATCTTTGATCTTGTCGTTGATAGGAACCGTACCTTTGCCAATTATTTTGAAAGACATATTATCTCAAAAAATGACTTTTCCCTTTTACCTTTTCTTAGTATTATAAACTTGTTTGGATATCCTATCATATGTTTTGAACACCCACTATCTATATTCCATAGATTATGCTTTTCTATTGCACATAGAGCAATCATGGATATGTCCTCCTCTTTCTTTTTCTTCTAGTCCTTTCTCTGTTTTTGTCTTGAAACTATTTTGTAGCAACCTTGTTTGTAGGAGCCATTAGTTTACAATCTCTTTCTATATGTACATGGTTATTACATTTGTAACACTCTATGTCATATCTTTGAAGAGGTGCAAAAAAGTTATGGTTTCTTACTTTTGGTTTGTTACTAGTTGCATTCTTCTTGTAGTCACCAAACTTTCCATATGGTCTGCAGTTTAGGGATTTATGAAAAAAACTATTACAAGAGTAGCAATGACCAAAACATATCCACTGATATCTACTTGTCATTGGTCTTCTTGGAATCAAATTAGTTCTATCTTTTTCATGAGAGGATATAGAAGATTTCTTAATTTCTTCCTTTTGAATTGGAGTCTTTAGTGCAACAACATAGCTTATTTTATTTCTACCTTGGTTTGTGAGGGAGTAACATTCTAGCTTCTTTTCATTGTCATATCCTAATCCATATTTATCTCTTGATGGTATTTGGATTCTCAAGATGTCATCTAGAGTATTTGAACTGTTTTCAAATTTTGTCTTAATAGATTCTTCATCAAGATTCTTTCTAAGGTACATAATCTCTGCTTCAATCCTTTCAGATTCTTGTATTCTCTTTTTGAGCTGCAAATCTAGGTCTTCTTCAATATTCTTAGCCTCTTGAAGTTGGGTCTTTAAGTCACTAATGATTTGGTTTGGCTGTTTGTCTTTTTTCCTGCATTTTTCAAGTTCTTCAAGAGCACTAATAAGTTCAACTTTTAGGTATACTTCTCCTTCATCACCTGGTTCACCATCTTGATATTGAATTTCTATTCCCATGAATAGAATTTCTATTTCCTCACCTCCACTTGTGTTTTCATCTTCACTATCTTCCATTGTTTAAAGGATATTCTTCTTCTCATTAAATTTCTTCTTGTTTTTGGTATTGTCCTTTCTGAGCTTCTTTGAGGCTTCTCTCTCATCACTATCATTTTGTTTAGGATAGGTACTTTTTGAATCAAAGTGTCTGATTCTTCAACAATTAAGACACTTTAGAGGTAGATTTCCTTTATACTTGCTGGTACCTCTCTCAAGTTTCTTGATGAACATAGATTCTTTATCATCTGAACTATTTGAGTGATTCTTATATGGGGTTTCAGACTTCTTTGGTTCTTTTGATACTTTAAATGCTGTTTCCTTTCTAGAAGGTTCATTTTTTCATGTTCTCATCTCATATGTAGTGAAGATCCCTTGTAGTTCATCCACTGTCATGAGGTAAAGATCATCTCGTTCTTCTAGAGTTGATACTTTTGAGTCATACTTCATGAGAATAGTTATTTGTACATTGTCAAGGACTTCTCTCCCCTTTATTACTCCTCCAAGTCCTTTAATAACATTGACAACTTCATCCATTCTTAAAATATGTGCAACAATATTTTCTCCTCTTTCATTTTTAGAGTTTCAAGCAGTCCTTGTATGTGTGAATTTTGTATTTTTTGACTTTGGATACTCCTTCATAGACACATTTTAATTTTTCCCAGGCATGTTTAGTTGTCTTGCATTGCATGAATTTTACAAACAATGAATTTGTTAAGCCACTTAAGGTTGCATTCAGGGTTGTTGATTGCATGGGCTGACCCGGGTTTACTATAATCAACCAACAACACCCCTAGCTCACTGGCCCTTTCGGCAACAGACCGCACAGCGGCCTGAAGTCTCACCCGAAGTGATTCTAATGGGTTGGACAAGGACTCAAGCATCTTGGACCAGGTTCTGTCGCAATCCTACTTGTGGCTCGCAGCTCTTCTGGCTGTAAGATCTCCCTCTGTGTTTGTACGTCGCGCAACCTCTTTCTCGTGTCACGCAATCCCGTTGTCGCGCAGCTCTTCTAGCCACGAGATGTTCCTTTACACCACCGTGCGATCCTTCTCTATGATGCACACTTCCCCTGTCTTGCAGTATCCCCAGCCTTACCGTAACGCCGCGCACCGTGCGACACGCAGCTCCTGCCCAATGCGAAGTCCTCGACATGCAGTATCGAGCACCACAGCTTCTCTACCGGTGCGGTATCACCTCTCTGTGATATCCTACCTCTGCGGTTTAGCGCACTTAGCGTTGCTTGTGTCGACATGCAATACTTAACATACAAAGCTATTCAATACTGCAACCAGTAGCTGTTTACGCAAACATAAATGGAACACATACAACATGCCAAAGGCTTTTAACTTATGTTTATCCTTCTGTGCTGTGGTGAACTGATTAATACATTCATTCATTAAACTGCAACGAAGTCCATGAAATAACTAAGCAATGCATAAGTAAACATAACACATAAACCAGTCACATAACACAGGTTTTAACGTGGTTCACCTCTAGGATGGAAGTTACGTCCACAGAACTGTGTTTTCTATTATAGCTCAAGGGGAAGGTAAAACACAGTTCTGCTGCACCGCATATGCAGCTCAAGATCTTCTCTCTTAGATCTCTCTTCTCTCGATATTCCTATCTTACAATACACTCTTCCCTCTCAGTTGATCCCTGCGGATCGTTACATGCATGCTCTATAAGCCAGCTACTGGTTTCAGTAAGATTGCTACAGCTAAGACCAGAACCAGAGCTCAGCTTTTACAACAGTCTACTTATCCTTATTGCCTATTTTAATCACAACTGTCTACTGTCTACCCAACCAACTAGCTAACCTTTTTCAATACAAAATTACATTCTTTTATAAGCAGCCCGAAGGTCTTTCATTTACAACACTGTGGGCCTGTCCCAACAGTAACCCAAACCCTAATTAGTGACAGTCGGTCCTCTCTGTCCTTGAGGTAGCCGCTTCCCGTCACACCACAACTCTCTGCAGTCTTCCATGCTTCTTGGCACTGACCATGGGTACTATGCACCACTTCTCGTTTCTGTCCTTTGTCTTCAATGCTTGAGCCTCGTTTCTCCTTCTTCTTTATGAGGGTCGCTGAGCCCTCCTGTCTTCCGCCTCTGCCTTCAATGCAGTGGGTGAGCTCTCCCTTCTCAGCCGCTCAGGTACCGTTGCCTTTCTTTGACTTTCGTATCTCAAAAAGTCACAGTTTTCGGCTCTGCTCTCCAGCTGGAAACGTGCTACGGCGTCATAGCTCTGTCTTAACTTCTTTCCACTAAAGCTTATCATTCCGCCAAAACTAGCACCTTCTTCTGTAGCTGCGGGACCCTGCTCCAACAGTCCCCTAACACTTACATGTGGATCGTCCTCGAGCCACCTGCAATAGGCTTCTCCTGCTGTAACTTCTCCTGCTGTAGCTTCTCCTTCGCCTCCTGCGAAGTATTCTGCAACTTCTGCTGAAGTCCTTCGACTTCGTTCTTCATTACGTCGACACGTTCTCTTGTCGAGTCAATCAGGGCTTGATCAACTTTGGAGTCGTCTGTCTGATCAATTTCTTCTCTTACAGTGGTGAATTCCTGCATTTTTTGCTCAGCTGCGTCGACCAGCTCAGTGATCTGCTCCTGATAGGGTTGAAGCAGGTCGCTAATGTGGACCTCCTGTGTTCTTAGCCGCTGTGCTTCCTGCTGTAGTTGGTTCATCTCCTTTGTCTTCCGCATCTTCTGGAGAGTGACTAAACTCTTAATTTCTTCTTTCATGGCCATTGTAGTAGCCTCTACCCACTGAATATTCTGTTGGATTTATGCCCTCTCTGGCAACTCATCTAACTCGGCCCATGTGTCTGTTGCTTCCTTGAGTATCGACACTGCTTCTTCAATGTGAGATTTCACCTGCGCAGAATGGAGTCGAAAGGCTTCTACTCACTCTTTCTGGTCTGCCTCAGCGGTGTCTCGTATACGAGCTTCAATCTCGGTGATATGTACTTTGTGTTCTGCCTTCAACCTGGCCACCTCTTCATCCATTCTAACCACAGTTTCTTCCAGAGCCTTTGCTCTGTCTACTACTCTCCTTAGCTTTGGGGGGTAGGTAATGCGAACTCAATGTTGCATTTGGGGAGCTCCAAGGAAATACTCTGTAGTGCCTGAGAGAGTTCCTGATCCCTGTCCTGACATGTTTTTAACTCGTCTACCGCTTTCTGATAGTTGGTAGCGAGTGCTGCATTCTGCTTCTTCAGCTGTGTGTTCTGCTTGTAAGTCGCGAGCTCTCTTCCCTTGAGTTCTGCGGTTAGCTGCTGCTGGATCATGTATAATTGGTCAATGTGGAATTCCGCAAGGTTAACCTCAATGGATTTCCCCAATTGAACTGGTGGGTCCTTCATTGTCGCAGGGAATCGGACACTCCCTGGTGGAATCAACACGGTGTTGAGGTGGTCCGTTGCTAAGCTCTCTTCGCGGGACATCGGTGGTGCCGAAGTCTCTCCAGTGTTTGTCTTGTCAGGTGGAATGTACCTCATGGCAGTTTTTTCTGTAATCATTCTTAAGTCTAGAAGTTGTTTTTCAACTGCGCTCTGGCTCTTTTCCTGTGCCTCCTTCATCGCGTCAAGTGAGTCCTTCAATGTATCGCACGTCCTTGTTGCGATGAGTTCATAGTCATCATCTGTCAGTGCTGTGTTCAGGGTTGGCTTTGAGGTTTTCTACTTCTTTCTCTGCTGTGTATTTGTGGTCCCTTGGCTTCCATTCTTTGTCGTAGGTGTCTCTGCTGATCCTTCCGGTAGGTCTTTTCTCTTGTCGCGTGGTGGTGGCACTTCTGTTGTACCTTGTGCCTGGGTGTCCAATTTTTCTTTGCCCTTTTCTGGTGGGTCTGTCTGGTCGGTCTCCATTGGTAGTGGCGTGGTATCTTTGTATTCTTGTCACCATTGGTCATCAAAGCCTTTGATGACATTCTCAATGTCATGTATTGTCATTCTGAACCAGCCGGGAGCCCAGTCGTCCCTTTTAGTCCTTTTAGGCCTTAGGTAGATTCGATGGCTGCCCGCCATAAAATTAAGCCGATTATCATATGCATCCACAGTCTCTATACTGATCCTTGGTGATTGCTGGATAAGGTTCTTCAACATCAAATAGTATTCATAAAATACTATCGTGTTAACCTGTTTCCTTGCTTGACTGTTGGTGTCCCATAAATTGGCATAGCGCACACCCCTGGGCGTTCCTCCTGCGATCTGTGGAAACTGGCTGTTGGGCGGTTCCTTCCATGCGACGAATGCACACAGTATGAGTAGCCACGAGAAGTGGAAAGGGTGGTTGGATTGATCTTGGGCTGCCAAACAATCTTCCTGAAACATGTTTAATAAAAATAACGACCAATTGAACTGCTCTCCTTCGGTAACTTGTATGGCCAGGTTGATCACCGAATCTGTGACTTCCTTCGGTCGGACCTTGGTAAGAAGTATTCCTGCAAGCAGACTGGCTATGAATCTAAGTGTCTCATTCTGTAAACTCATGATATCATAAGCCCTGCCTCCTCGTTGTAGCTGATACTTTTTAACTAATGCTGCTAGCAGTTTGGAGTCCTTGGTCTTTCCTGTTATCTATATCTCGGGATCTTTACCAGTCTTAGACAGGCCGATAACACGGTGTATCAAGTCGACATTGAGGTCAATTTTGTGACCTAGCCAGAGATAGCCTCCATGTACACACGAGAAGAGGACATGCACCACAGCATTAACCTCTGCGCTACGTCCAAAATGGGGAAGTCTTAACACATTGAGCAAACCTGAACGCTCAAGAATCTGGACATGTGGCATGGGGACGAATTCTTCTCTACCTGTCCTTGGATTCTTCTCAAGCACAAGATACACATCTGACTTGAAGTGAGGGTATGTCTTACCGTCCCCCAGGTTGTAATCAATAAATTTGACAACACCAGCATATCCTACTAAATCACCATTTTCCTTTACTCGAGAATCTATTGGCGGTATGGGCACTGGAAGCTTACCGCTCTTGGAAAGTCTGATATCTGGGGCGCCTTCAACTCATGGTATGAGGTATTCCATTGCACTACGAACTTCATCTTCCTGCTCGAAACCGGATTCCTCCATGAGCTGGGAATGGCTTCTCATCTTTGGTGGTTCTCTGGTTCGGGACGAGCTCGGTGGGTTAGTTGTAGAAGGCAATGCCATAACTCCTGCAAGTCCGTGACGCTGAAATCTTCTCAAAATGTTTTCCAGAGGCTCGTCCTCAGACAGGACCCACTCAGCATAAAATGGCGGACGTGCAATGGCTACAACTTCTGAAAATCACAGCACTCTGTAACAACTTAGCTCGACACAGGGAATGCTTAACACTTATTCTCCAGCTCTCAGTTTTTCTGCAAGCATAACCGTCCCAATTGAATACTTTCTGCTTTTATGTCAAATACGACAATCCCGGACATAACGGTCGTTTGGACTGGGTGCGCCGGTCATATTAATTGCCCGGATAGGACCAGACCCGCCATCCGATCCTCAATTAATGCTAAAATCTTGATAGAATTTTCCTCGAGCCGTGTGTGTACAGGCGCCAGTCTCGTCAGAGATTT
>LPNX010214752.1:30804-46073 GCA_001517045.1 Pseudotsuga menziesii | reverse complement strand
CCAATTCTTCCTTAAATATATGTTGTAGTTTGGTGAGGCAAGTGACATGGTTGTATGCTCCATACAACACTCTAGAGACTCACATTCTCAATACATTTTCCACATCATCCTATGGGGCATGGCGGGCATTTCCTTAAGGCCACTTGGGCAGATTTAACACCAAGTCCATACTAAGACAAATTTCTCAATTTGGTCTAATCTGCCTAAAACACCCTTTTGGAAGGTCCATAACTTTTTCTTCATCCACTTCCAATATAATCCAGAGACATGGTCAAGTAGGCCGAAGATAAATCTACAAGACCCCCATGTCTTGCGGGCATTTACTCTAACCCATAATTTAGGGCGGGTATCTTTCTGAGGCTACTTAGACATTTTTGCATCCACCAGTGAAAAACCCTGTTTTGGCAGGCTTATACCTTTGTCCTCAAGAAAGATTAAAGAAAAATCAAATCATGAATAGGTATCCACACCAACTAGCTATAGGACGGTACCATGGTGCGGGCATTCTTCCCAAACCATGAATTGTGGCGAGCATTCTCTTAAGGCTGCCGGGACCATTTTTTACCAAGGCTGCTGGGACCAATTCTCTTAAGGCTGCTAGGACCAATTTTGACCACTTTTCTGAAAATTTTCCTCATGGAAGGGTGGATTTTGTATATTTGGGTGGTCTCATTGTTTTTTTCATGGCAACCTTGGCAATTTCGGCATGGCAACTCAAGGTAAACTCTATTGTTGTAGTTTTTCTTCAAGAGTTTTTTAACTTGGATATTTTAGGGTTTGGTCTAACTTGGGAATTTGCAGGTATGGTTGTTGCTGGAGCGATGGTTCATTCTTGTTCACAGGGTGGTTTCTTAGCTATCTTGCTTCCACAACTACAGTTGGCTCAAGTAAGTGATTTTCCTTTCCTTATGAGAATTGTAAATTGTAATGTGTAAACCTGAAATATTTTCTTTGGCTTTTGGATTTTATGAATTTATCTATGAAAATGAGGGTTGCTGTTATGCATCCCCAAGTTCTATTTTTCATCCTTACATCCATGTGATATATAATGAGTAATTGTAATTGAATATATACATATCAACAACAACCACAAGCCCCATTATCATGATAAATATTGGGGAAACTCAATGTATGAAAATGGAAACCACTTGTAACTCAATAGGAAGTAAGCTAATTGGTGGCTAATTCACTGAAACTTAAGCTTCAAAAGGAAATGGGAACTTTCCCTTCAAATTTGATCCCTGGTGGGGAGCCTTTTTATAATGTCTCAGACCCTGAGGCTAATCCTCGAAATAGGATTTGAAACTGATTACAGTCATAATCAAACATTAACAACTAGAGTGTGGTACTCTTGCCACGGTTTACATATCTTTAAACATGGAGAAAATGCACATGCTCGATCTGGATGGCAGCATGAAATTTCTGGTTGTGAACTCGCGGGCAGTGAAAACGACGTTTCAAGATGCTTCTGGTGGCTCATTTCTGACTAGGCTCGACCACTTGTCCATCTATCGAGTCAGCAACATGTCCTTTCCCTTTTTGTTCATTCCGTGCTCAAAGGAATCTTTTCTTTTTGGATTGTCTCATACTTCTTATAATGATATCAGGGTTTATAGGATTCCCAACATCCATCTTTTGGATATCAACTACTGCCCCTTGAATTTCTTGTTTTTCACCACTAAAAACCTTGTTTCGACAGGCCTATATCTTTCTCCTCAAGAAAGATTAAAGCAAACTCAAATCATGAATAGGTAGCCAAACCAACTAGCTATAGGATGGTACCATGGTGCAGGCATTTTTCTAAAACCATGAATTGTGGTGGGCATTCTCTTAAGGTTGTCGAACCATTTTTTACTAAGGCTGCTAGGACCAATTCTTCCTTAAATATATGTTGTAGTTTGGTGAGTAAAGTGACATGGTTTTATGCTCCATACAACACTCTAGAGACTCACATTCTCAATACATTTTGCACATCATCCTATGAGGCATGGCGGGCATTTCCTTAAGGCCACTTGGGCAGATTTAACACCAAGTCCATACTTAGAAAAATTTCTCAATTTGGTCTAATCTACCTAAAACAACCTTTTGGAAGGTCCATAACTTTTTTTTCATCCACTTCCAAGACAATCTGAATACATGGTCAAGTAGGCCAAAGACCAATCTACAAGACCCCCATGTGTTGCGGGCATTTACTATAACCCATAATTTAGGGTGGGCATCTTTCTGAGGCTACTTAGCCATTTTTGCATCCACCGGTGAAAAACCCTGTATCTTTCTCCAAAAGAAAGATTAAAGCAAAATCATATCATGAATAGGTACCCAAACCAACTAGCTATAGGACGGTACCATGGTGCGAGCATTCTTCTCAAACCATGAATTGTGGTGGGCATTCTCTTAAGGTTGCTGGGACCAATTCTCTTAAGGATGTTGGGACCAATTTTGACCACTTTTCTGAAAATTTTCCTCATGTAAGAGTGGATTTTGTATAGTTGGGTGGTATCATTGTTTTTTGCATGGAAACCTTGGCAATTTTGGCATGGCAACTCGAGGTAAACTCTATTGTTGTAGTTTTTCTTCAAGAGTTTTTTTACCTTGGATATTTTAGGGTTTGGTCTAACTTGGGAATTTGCAGGTATGGTTGCTGCTGGAGCGATGGTTCATTCTTGTTCATGGGGTGGTGTCTTAGCTATATTGCTTCCACAACTATAGTTGGCTCAAGTAAGTGATTTTCTTTTCCTTATGAGAATTGTAAATTGTAATGTGTAACCCTGAAATATTTTCTTTGGCTTTTGTCTTTGATGAATTTATCAATGAAAATGAGGGTTGTTGTTAAGCATCCCCAAGTTCTATTTTTCATCCTTACATCCATGTGATATACAATGAGTAATTCTAATTGAATATATACATATCAACGATAACCACAAGCCCCATTATCATGATAAAGATTAGGGAAACTCAATGTATGGAAATGGAAACCACTTGTAACTCAATAGGCAGTAAGCTAATTGGTGGCTAATTCACTAAAACTTAAGCTTCAAAAGGAAATGGGACCCTGCCCTTCAACTTTGATACCTGGTGGGGAGCCTTTTTATAATGTCTCAGACCCTGAGGCTAATCCTCGAAATAGGATTTGAAACTGATTACAATCATAATCAAACATTAGCGTGGTACTTATGCCATGGTTTACATATCTTTAAAAAAACATCATGGAGCAAATGTGCATGCTCGGTCTAGATGGAACTATGACATTTCTGGTTGTGAACTCGTGGGCAGTGAAAACGATGTTTCAAGATGCTTCTGGTGGCTCCTTTCTGACTGGTCTCAACCACTTGTCCATCTATCGAGTCAGCAACGTGTCCTTTCCCTTTGTGTTCGTTCCATGCTCGAAGGAACCTGTATGCATGGGCTCAAAGTTGGCAAAGGATTTTACATATATCCTTTCCATGCTCAACTTTCTTCATAGCTTTCCCTTTGCTTCTGGCAGAAACAAGCTTCTACAGTGGCTTGTCATTCAAGTAATCCTCACCACCTCAGAAAAGGTTGGCAGACGGGGTGCATGAAAGCTACGACGAAGACCTTGGGCCCTTGATGCTCTAGTACGAGCATTCGCTCCTGCATAAAATAGGTGCATCTCTCAAAGTGGTGTATGAAGTCTGCTCCCCGATGGTTGGTGCTTCCCTGGTGTGAAAAACCAGGGCGATGGATGAGCTTGGAATCAAGCTCACCAACCAACAATACACCCAGAATAACAAGCTTCTTGAACTAGATTGCCATTGCAAACATATCAAAATCCTTAGAACTTCTTGGTAGAATGATACCACGAGTTTGCTTCTACACTAGCTCATCCTATGCACCTTAATGGCTCTAAAAGGTGGTGTTTATATAGGATTGGAAAACTGGACAAGGGGATGACCTGTCAGCATATTCACACATTTCATCGTCAAGTATCTTGGTCAACCATACGCTTCAGGGCATATGGATTGGATGTGTTTTGTCCCTTTCGCTCCTATGACGACGATAACAGAACCATTCTTTCACTATGTTTCCCATGCTACGTGTGGCGAACAGATTCATTGTTCCACTTCTTAGAATTTCATGATATCTTTCTGATTTCACATTCCAGCCATACGATGGGTATCTGGTTTTGGGCGAGATGGCGCTACTGTGGGGATGATTTATCCTATGGGTGTATCACAAATGGCGTAGGGGAAATCAATTAACTGTCGGGAAGGAAGATCGTACATGAGGGTGTCTTCTCCACTTAGATTTTTTTATAGTTTTTTTATGTTGCATAACCCTCGTGTTTCTCCATGCACTCAGTACCGTAGATATGTTCATCTTTGTGATGTAAGCCCTCGAAACACCAAATCTTCATACCCAAAAACTGAACACTATCAACCTGCACAGCTTGATTTGGGGAGATCAATATCAACCGTCGATCTCTAAAATACCTTCATCGGGACCGCTCAACCTTGAGAACTTTAACATTCTACTAACCCTTTTTCATCTGAATGAGTGAGAAACTTCTGATCGCAGAATGCTTCTCACCTGTTGATCTACCCAACATCTTGTTCTGACCGTAGATCTTTGCAGCCCCTACCACTTTTCGCAGATCGAATTCGTAACTTTCTCCACGCTAGTTCAATCCGTGGAATTGTTTGAGACTGCAGATCTATCTTCGCCTTCATCTCAACCATCTGATTTTCTCTCTAATTAACCCTTTTCATGATTTAAAAATTTTTCTCCCTCCGAGCAGGCTCACCGTGTGAAATGATTTAGGGCCGTTGATCTCACCTTGTGCCGATCTTGACCCTCCAACATTACACCCATTTAACGGACTCCTCAAATCTCAAAAATAAATCCTTCCTCGCATCTCCGCTCCACGGAATCGCTTTCTATCGTTGATCTTCACCATGTTGAATCTGAACCATTGAAGTTTAACACACTTTACCCTTATTCCGTTGTTGCATGTTTCAATATACAGAAATACCTATCACCGTAGATCAAAACCCACTCTCCATCCGACAGCTCCATGGTGGCAAAACTTGCTAACCAGTTAACCTGAAAGGCACTCCCACAAAATTCCTCAAGTAAGATCATTTTCAAACCTTTGGGAAGGAGACATAGATGAACATAAATCAACATTCAATGATGGTGGTGGTGGTGGTGGTGATGAAGATGATGATGATGAAGATGTTGATTAGGAAGAGGGAGATGAAGACGACGACGACGATGATGATGATGATGATGACGACGACGATGATGATAATGATGATGATGATGATCACAATGACGACGACGACGACGATGACGATGATGATGATGATGATGATGACGATGACTAGGATGACGATGAGGATGATGAAAATGATGATGAGGATGATGATGATAATGATGATGACGATGATGATGACCACGACGACGATGATGATGATGATGATGATGATGACGATGACTAGGATGAGGATCAGGATGATGAAAATGATGATGATGATGATGATGATGATGATGATGATGATGACGATCATGATGATGAGGATGAGGATGAAGATGAGGATGAGGATGAGCATGACGAGGATGATGATGATGATGATGGTGGTGGTGGTGGTGGTGGTGGTGGTGGTGGTGGTGATGAAGATGATGAAGATGATGATGAGGGCGATGATGAAAATTATGATCATGACGATAATGAAGATGTTGATTAGGAAGAGGGAGATGAAGATGATGATGGCGACTATGATGATGATGGCGACTATGATGATGATGACGACTATGATGATGATGCTGATGAAGATGATGATGATGATCAATGATGGTGATGATGACGATGACGAAAACAACAATGATGATGATGATGACAGCGAGGATGAGGATAATGATGAAGAGGATGAGGATGATGATGATGACTAGGATGAGGATGATGAAGATGATGATCATGATTATCATGATTATCATGATGATGATTAGGATGAGGATGATGATGATGATGATGTTGATGATGATGATGATGATGATGATGAATTTGAAGATGATCATGATGGTGATGGTGATGATGATGAATATACTGATGAAGATGAATATGATGATGAAGATGTGATGACAAGATCTTTACCTTGGTCTTCACTAAATTGTTCTGAGCTTCGCCAATACTATAATAGAATGGTTAGAGTGATTATTCACTCCTATAAAGGATGCACTTTATGGAACTACCAAACTGCTTAGTTTGGATCTTCCTCTTTTAAGACATTGGACTAGGTCCATAAGTCTTGATTCTTCATGTGCACAAATATAAGAACATGAGGCTTCACAGGGCCCAATAAGTTATATTTTTTTTACTACTTCCTCGGATCATATTGAATTATCAGATTAGTCCTTGGAATGGGTGTTAGGAGCAATCCTTAATTTTTCACTCAACTGGTTGCTCCCCCTATCATGTAGACATATTCATTCACTGAGCTCCCCCTAAAATTGTGATGATGAAGATGATGATGATGATGAATATGATGATGATGATGACGACGAATATGATGATGAAGAAGATGATGATGATAATAATGAAAATGTTGATGATGATGATGAAGATGATGATAATGATAATGGAGATGCCGATTAATTGGATGACGATGATGTTGATGATGAATATGATGATGAATATGAAGATGTTGATGATGAAGAAGATGAATATGCTGATGATGATGATGATGCATACGATGATGATGATCAAGATGATGACGTTGATAATGAAGACGTTGATGATGAAGATAATGATTATGATGATGATGATAAGGAAGATGACGATGATGAAGAAGATCATGATGACGATGATGGCAACGATGATGATGATGATTATGAAGATGATGATTATGATATTGATGAAGACAATGATTTAGATGATGGTGATGACGATAACAAGGATGATGATGAGGATAATGATGATGATGATCATCGTCATTGTTGTTGTCATCATAATCATCTTCGTCATCTTCATCGTCATCATGATCATCATGATCATGATCATGATCATCATAATCATTGTCATCATCATCGTGTTTGTCCTTGAAGGGACTTATGTATATGATCTCACTATAAGCAATGCAACCAATACAAATTATGACAAAATCCTAGTTAAATTACATTACATTAAATTAAACTATAGTAAATTAAAAACATAGAGTTGTTTAACTATAATTAATTTAAAATGCAACAAAATATAAAATATGCAAATAAAAAAACCCAAAATAAACTAAACAAAAGGTAAATATGCAAATAAACAAACAAAAAACGTAGAATTAAAAAACACCCATGCACTACCTCATTAGCAAAATAACAACGAATAAGTTCACTCCCGCGCACTAGTTCATTAGCAGCATCCAGAGCACCGGTAATTTGATGAGCATAGCAGTGGTAAATTGAGTAGGGGATACCAGTCCAGAGGATACCAGTGTTCCCAGTGGAGGCAATCCAGCTGCAGTCCATAGGATACCGGCGTTCCCAGGGGAGGCAATCCGGCTGCAGTCTAGAGGATTAAAAAGGGCCCAATGAATTCTGTAAGCCCATTAACCCTAGCATCATTGGAATTTGGGAAAAATATGTCAAATTTCCAAACCAATACGGATTCGGTACAATCATACTGAAATTATGATTTTTTTTTTGTGCTGGCATCGCTTCTATTATCGGTGGATCTAGTAAGGGTTTTCTATTATTGGAGTGTTTGAAGCTCCTCCTTAAATTTGGGGAAAAGACATATGGGTTGAGAACTGCAAGTCAGTCATGGTCTTGTATAATTTTTTGAATTATGGCACAATTTGCAAGCTTTTGTAATTTTATTCTATTTAATGGTTTGGAACAGTGTGCAGAGTCCTATAGGAGCTATAATCTGAACTGGTTGAACCAATGCTATCGAAACTTTGAACCTGAGGCGTGTTTCTTCCAAGCATTGAATTTTTCTTTAATAATTAGTTTTACCTTGATTATGGCACAGATTAAAAGATTTTGTTATTTTATTCTAATATATGTCTGAAACATTCTATAGAGCGCAAGCTTGTGTAATATTATTCTATTTAATGGTCTAGAATAGAGTCCTCTATGAGCTATAATTTGAACTGATTCTGTCAAAACTTGAATGTGAGACCTCTTTCTCCTTTAAAGATGCATTTAATTTTTATTTTATTGTCAGTTTTACTTGAATTGTGGCACACTTTTCAAGCTTTTGTGATTTTTTTTCTATTATGGGTCTAAAACATTTTGTAGAGTGCCATAGGAGCTACAATTATAATGAATGCGTACAATTCAACCTAAGGCCTATTTCTCCTTTAAAGAGGCATTTTATTTTATTTTTATGCTCACTTTTACCTGAATTACAACACACTTTGCAAGCTTTTCCCATTTACTGGTTTGGATTTTGGAACAATGTATAGTTCCCTGGGACTCGTGGGCTATAATTTGAATTGACTCCAGTAAATTGACCCTCATACCTCTTTCTTCTTTAAAGACACATTTTATACAAGTATTATTTTTCAACGACACTTATATATTTTTTCCTCTGTTTGGCATATACCATGGTAGTTAGTGTGGTAGCCTCTGTTTGGCATATCTCAAAGAGTCCGAAGGTTATCAAGAATATTGTAGCATGTGTGTGTCTTCATTAAACCCTCTGCGAGCATTTCTTCCTTAAATATATGCTGTGTAATTTCGATCACATCATATCTTCCAAAATACTATCCTAAAATCCTTCTAAACATATGTAGAATTCCCTTTATAATTTTTTTTTTATTAATTTCTTGTAGCTTACTCTTTTATTTCACCAAGACTGTACATGCATACTTTTTAAACTTTTGGTAGACTTATATTTTTCACATCTTGACCATATTTAAACAAACTCAGGGTATGTCTAGGTATCCACCTCAACTAGGAACAAGACCATGTCACCTTAAAACCTTACTGACAAACACATAGTCTCTGGTAGTCACTTTAAAATGGTCTTTCAAACTGCTCAATTCAACACTTCATGAATTTTGTCAGGCCCTATTCATTACTGTGCCAGGAGGCATTTTGGCAGACACATATCTCACACGTGTGAACACCCAGAGGGATACTGAGATCGTGAGTGGAGTCCCAGATCATCAAAGAATGGAAACATAACATCTGATGATTTTTTTCAGTTAAAGAGCTGACTCTGGCGTGCATTTCCAAGTGGGATCTCAACCTCCTGTTTTCAACACAACCAATTTTTCATATTTTTGGATATGTAAGCTAATGTTTTTACCTCTTTTGGTAGGCTGATATTTTTCTCATGTGGTCACCATAAGAAAAACTAATAACATGGATGGATAGCCCGTTCATTAAAGAACATGCCTATACCTTCTGATGAATTTATCATCACTCAGACAAGCTTTGGTGGGCATTTCCAAATGCCTCTTCAACCTTGTGATTTGACACTTAGTCAATTTATTTAAACCCTATGTCTCAAAGGTGAGTTCAAATTTTCATAAAAATTGGAGTGTAAGACATCCAATGGATGGAGGAAAACCATATGAATCCATTAAGACTAGTTTCATCCTCTGGAACTACATTCTCTCTCCTCGGCGAAAATTTTACTGAAGTATGATGTAAAAGCTGCTTAAGAACCTGTTTTGGCAGATCCATAATTTCTACCTCAGGTACTTTCAGGTCAAATCAAGAACATGTTCAAGTAGAAAACGCAGCGACCTAAAAGATTCCCATATGGTGCGGGCATTTCTTTCAACCCAAAAATTATGGCGAGCATTGTCATAGAGCAACTTGTCTAATTTGACCAAAAAGAACTTCTTTTGGGAGGCCTGTATCTTATTCCTCAAAGAGTTGTTCTGAGAACTGGTGCCATGGTCAGATAGATAGTTCAACCAACTATGGGATGACAGGACATGGAGGGAATTTTCTCCTTCTTATGAAATATGGTGAGAATTTTCATAAGACTACTACTTTAGGACATTTTTTCACCACTTAGTCTTTTTCCAACTTTATCATACATGCCTATGCCCATCAAAAGTTCTTTTTTCATTAATGAACGTCTCTAGGATATGTCTGTCCACAATAATCAGTTCACCAAATGTCACGAATTCTCAAGACTACCTATAATTGGTCTAAATTTGGTGACATTTCACAATGTTATCCTATTTAAAAAAAATCAGGAACATAGTTAGAGAAGGAGTACCTTGCATGAGGAAACTTGCATATAAAACCACTGTGGAAGAGGGAGTGTTAGACTAAAGTCGTCGAGTTTCGGTGGGAAATCCATGAATGAATCTATATGACCACCACCTATTCCGAATTGAATCCCCAACATGATCTATATGAGGGGGAAACCCATACCTCTTTGCATGCATTAACTAGTCAAGTGGCCCAAGAAACACACTTCTATATCCATGTTGTGAACAAATTACAAACCACATCAAATCGTGTCTTATACTTAAAAATAATTCAAATATAAATAAATCTAAAAGAAATTACACCTTTGGGATAAAAATAGCTTTTGGGAAGAAAAAACTTTTGATATTAAAACATTACAAGTAAATATATTTGCAAGCTAAATTATATCCGCTTGGTATCTTATATTCTTGTTTTATCGAGTGTAGGTACCACCAAATAGGTATCTATCAGATCTATCTTCCTTGAGTGATGGTGAAGATATACTAGGAGAGGTTGAAAGTGATACGTGTTGTACTAGATCTACCGGTTCTATATCAACTAGATCTAAAAAGGTAAGGAAAATATTTTGTAGACGCATGCAATATTTTATTGCCAACAGAGGGTCATGTAATTATGATACTGAGAGCATAGGTGACATTGAGTTTCCCTTTAGGTATATACATCTAGTTCAATGATGGGTACCTAATAAGCTACCTCAAGTGGACACATATTTTTTCATGAATGGGAGGATGTATCGCATTGCTCATTTGTCCTTACATGGATTGGGGCTATTTTCCATGGATGGCATAAAGGTCGGCTATGGCACTGTAACTGAATTGATGGAGTATGTCGGACCATTATACAGAAACAATAACTGGTTGATCTTGGTCCAATATGCTCAAATCATGAGGAGATACAGAGTTGACGCAAATTATATACAACTAGAAGAACACAATAAAAACAAAGGGGTGAATATGTATATTGATGGGAGACCAACAGTGTCCAGAAACGTTGTTGACTTTGTAAATAGTACATGGCTAGTGACAGCAACTAAGCAACCAAATTGCGAATTTGAGGAACACGAATAACATTGTATATTTGCATGTGCAACAAAAACAATACTTCCAGGTGAAGAGTTGTTGATCGATTACAACTTAAATCAAATAGATGTGGCTTCCATGGTCCAGGGTAACTGTGGAAGGTCACACACTATGCCTCATCAGGTAAATGCTAAATATAGTAACTAAACATGACTACAATAACTAAATGATTCGATTTTTTTTTTAACATTCCATTTCCACCGTTGACATTCACTTTTTTCGTGCATATTATGAATATTTCCATGTGATAACATGCTTATTACACTATTACTCTTATCTCAATTTTTTTATGGTACAATTATTGACTCGACTTTTATTGATTTATTTATTTTTTCAGGGTTGTAGCAGTGGAAATCCACATGCTACTTCCACGGTCCAGGGTGACTGTGGAAGGTCACAATCTATGCCTCATGAGGTAAATGTTAAATATAGTAAATAAATATGACGTCAATAACAAAATGTTTCGATTTTTTCAATTAACATTCGATTTTCACTGTTACCATTTGCTTTTGTCGTTCTTATTGTGAATATTTCCATATGATAACATGCTTATTACATTGTGGCAGGGGTCTGCTCATCCCCATGGAGCAGAACATGTATCTCCTCCTTCAGAGGTAAAAGTAAATATTATTGCAATATCTCATTTTTGTTTATGTTACAATTATTGACTCAACTAAATATAGTAACTAAATATGACAACAATAACTAGAAACTCCAACCCTAGAATATTTCCATGTGACAACATGCTTATTACACTATGGCAGGGGTCTTCCCATGGTCGTCATGCAACATAACACGTGTCCTCTACTTCCATGGTCCAAGGTGACCATGGAAGGTCACACTTTGTGCCCCATCAGGTAAGTGTTAAATATAATAGATAAATGTTGATATTTTTTATGTTAACATTCAATTTCCACTGTTACCATTTGCTTTTTTCGTGTTGTGAATATTTCCATATGATAACATGCTTATTACACTATGGCAGGGGTCTGCTCATTGCCATGGAGCAAAACATGTATCTTCTCCATCGGAGGTAAAAGTAAATATTATTGCAATATCTCATTTTTGTTGATGTTACAATTATTGACTCAACTAAATATAGTAACTAAATATGACTACAATAACTAGAAACTCCAACCCCAAAATATTTCCATGTTACAAAATGCTTATTACATTGTGGCAGGGGTCTCATGCCCATGTTCGTCATGGAACAGAATGTGTGTCCTCTACTTCTGAGGTAAAAATAAATATTATTGCAATATCTCATTTTTATTATGTTACAATTATTTGTGTAACGTTTATTTATTGATTTATTGTGTCAGGGTGGCGCTGGTCGAAAGGCACCTGCTGCTTCCATGGTCACCCTACATACTACTTCCATGGTCCAGGGTGACCATGGAAGGTCATGCTCTGTGCCCCGTCAGGTAAGTGTTAAATATAATAACTAAATATTTCTATTTTTCTATTATCATTCAATTTCCATTGTTGACATTCGCATTTTTCTATGCTTATGGTGAATCATTGATTGATTTATCGTGTCAGGGTGGGGACTGTGCAAAGGCACCTGCTCCTTCCACGGTCCAGGGTGACCGTGGAAAATCACCTGCTAGAAGTAGATCGGTAGGGGGTGACCGTGGGAATTCACCGACCACAACACTGCATCAAGTAAGTGTTAGTTCTTAATAGTAACTAAATTTCATTACAATGACAATGTTTGAATGATGTTAAACATATTTTTCTTAATTTTATTTTTTGATGAATTTAGTCTAATGCACTTCATCTGGGTGATGAGGAGCTTGAAGATAAAATTTATTATTCCATAGACCCTATGGATACTATAACTAAGGCCCTGAAAAAGGCAAACATAGAGATGATCTCCTTGGCTTGCATAAGGCCCATGACACAGGATATCGGGGAAAGGATTGAAGAGTTGAAAGAACAAATAAAATATTATGGGGTAAGTGGCATCTTCACATATTTTTTTAAGCTATGACATGATCTCATATCTGATATTATGTTTTCTATTTTTCCAACTGATCTAATAAAGTAAATTTTTTTGTTTGTAGGAGTTTTTACAACCTGTGACTAGAGAAATTGTCAAGATTGGTATAGGTAGCAATCATGCTCCAATGCAGCAACAACACCAACAAAGAAATGTACCAATGAGGATTTTTGACACTCCTCTGGTTGGCCTCGAATCCATTGTTGAGGGCACCAATTTTAATCATCATGACATGCCGGAGCATGATGAGACAGAGCCTAGGAATCCACATGACTCCGGAGATGAACCTACTGAAGATGACCAGGAAACGTTTCCTGGAGCAGCATGAGTTAAAAGCACTGGATCACTAGATCTAACATTTCTGGTGGATGACGCTTGTGTTTCGATCAAGATTCAAAAGATTGTGGGTATTTATTAATTAATTTATTCATTTTAATCATCAAATTGAAATGGACATACGCTGAAATTATTATAAATTAATGGATTACATGTTTCTGTAGGAAACATTGTTTTCTACAGGAATTTGAATGACAAATCATTGGAGCTGTTTGACTCCACCATTCGCACACGGTGGAATAGCCAAGATAGTGCAAAGAGAGATGTATTGATAGACCACATGGTAAACTTGTTCGGAAATACATTCAACAAGAAAGTGGTTGCAAAGTTGGCCGGCAAGAATTTAAAATATACCAGGGCCCAATATAGGGATAAATTGCAACTGGACCTCAAGCATGAGTGCCCTCCCATGGTTCTAGAGAAAGAGTGGAAGGCACTCATAGAGGATGCAAAGGAGAACTTGCTAAAAAGACAAGGAAAACAACCATGGCCTAGAAAAGCAAGGTACAACACATATCATCTTTTTAGTGAAATATGCGCATTTATTTTTTTATTTTTTGTTGTAAGCAAGAATTCTGATATCTAACGTTTTTCAAAATTTTCATATATAGGCAACCGGACACCTCCAAAGAAACCAAGGCTAGAGTGGAAAAGCACGGGAAACATAGACTGGGCCAGGGTGGCTATAGAAAACTAAGAGCCCGAATCGTAAGAATTAAATGATTAACTGTGGGGAATATTTATTTCAAAGTAGCGAACAAATATATGATTTTGATAGAGGGAATTTTATGTGTGTTATGCATTGTAGGGAAATACGTTCCAAGATGCTGCCACCAAGGAAGACCTAAAGCTTGGTGTCAAGTATGGTTTTAAAAGTGTCATTGAATATCGGAAAAGCTTGGGGAAGACTCCAATATCCCCAATGACACAGATGCAGGTAAATAAATGAATAAGGACATCATTGCAGTATACTATTAAAGTCTATTCAGTTTTTATTATATCACCCATAACTAAATATTTATGTTTTCTTTTAAGCAACAGTGCAACTACAGCATTGAATCCAACGGTACTCTGCACATACCAGCTGATGTTGGGGTGTGCATTTCCCATGATAGTGGGGAGCAGAGTGGCCATTCTGGTATGTGTTCTTTGGAAATGGAAATATCTACTGTGATTATAGATATTTATTTCCCGACGTATACTTTTAAATTTTCTTCTTTCGATCGAAGACTGTGAAGCTCGGGAGGGTGAACCATAAGAGGAATTAGCAAGTAGAGAAACAATTAACACACCAGTTGTCACATCTACACAGACAGGTAAAGAGAAATATTGTAATTTTAATCAAAATGATGAACTATTAATTTCAATAATATTTCAACATATCGATATGCCCATTTTCGTTGTTGTAGTTCACGCCCCTTCATAACTTCCTCCACGCCCTAGTCAATGACGTACAAGAAGTATGATACATGAGGGAATGGAAACACAAACACTAGCAGGACATGGATTTGTAGATAATCCACCAAATGATGATGATAATATCCCAATTATCATCAGTTATTTCAATGCAAAAAAACAAAAATAAAAGAAAAAGTACATGTATAAATTCATGACTTGTATTTGGATGTATATCGATGTTGTTAGTCTAAAACAATGTTTATGCG
>LPNX010214752.1:0-30742 GCA_001517045.1 Pseudotsuga menziesii | reverse complement strand
TTGATGACTAGCCTAGTTATGCATGAATGTTTAAATGTTTTCTATGTAAACAACATCATTTATTGGGTATGGGGAATTGAGAGCGATGTGAGGGGGGGAAGGACCATATGAGATTCCACCTTCACATGGTTGGCCCTGTTCAGTAGGGAATATAAAACTGTTCTCGAAACAAAGAGGAGCTCAATAAGGTATAAATACTCTTTTATTACTATGTATAAAAGATGGTTGTAAATTTTTAAATGCATGTCTATTTCTTAAAATTTTGTTAATAAAATTAACATTTCATGGTTCATTGATTTCTACAGGACTTTGTAGTAGGATTTAAATGACTGTTTATTTGCTTATATATTATTTACTCATATAAAAATGCTGTCTTTGATGATTTATGCAAGTCTTGGTGATGGAAATGCATCTCGTGGACAACTCTTATCAAGTTGTATGGGTGAATGGATCTGGCGAAAGGACAATGATAAGGTAATGGTTTTGACGTGTTCTTTATCCTTAATGTGTTTGTCTTTATCCTTAAATTCTATTTCATTCTATGAAGATACAAGAGATACAACCAATAGTAAATAAATACTTTTATACTATCATCCAAACTAGGAGACAACCTTCTACATAAAAAAAAATGCTTCTTAGCAACATAGAAAAATAGAAGAAAAATCACGTAGAAGAAATTAGGCTTTTTTCGGCCCTTCTTCCTATCATTTCGGCATGATGAAAACCTAGGTTAAGAAATTTTAATTTTTCAAACCCTAATTGTTCATCTATCTTTCAAAACTAAATTTTCTGATTTGTATACTTGTAAATATTATTCTTAGGTTATTTTTGTTTCTCTTAGGTTTTAGACTTAATTTTTATTTGTTTTTGTAACTTTTATTTTATCAAAAAAGAAAGCCCTAAAAAAAGAATTTATGTGTAAAACCCTAAAAACGTAGACCTGCTACTCCCACAATCCGATCCCTCTCCTTTATCATACACAGGTCTGCAATATGTATTGCAGACCTTGTATGCCCTAGCTACCTTCTCTGCACCTTCAAAACAAAAAACAAGTTAGTATTTCAAACTATTTAGATGGTGGTGTATTTTGTATAAATATATCTTATTGATTTGATTAGATTTCCTGCCCTATACGCATTAGTTTTCTGGGTAAATGTAAGTATGACTTTTTACTGAGATCTGGAACCTTACATCTCTGAATGCACAGTGATATAATTCTGACATTATTTTATCGAGTATTGTTTTGGATTTTCTTAGTACTAATTATTTCTATTGAGAGCTGGGTGATGGTAAGGGACTTGATGATTTTATATTTCAGAGCTTACATACAGGATTGAGTGAATGATAATAACGTTATGGTTAGCTTGGAACTAAATTTTCATTAAGTTAGTATTTTATATCTATGCTATCACATACACATATCTGGAAATCATATGCTAAATGGCACTTTAAATGATTAACACTAGTTATTGGTTGCACTATTTTACACGTTTTGATTACTATGATGATAAACTTTCAGTTGTTGCATGGCACATATGTGGACCATAAATTCATATGTCTATATCTTCAAAGGTAGTAGAGAAAGTGATCTTATTACACGAGGAGTGTCTCTAAGGAAATTATGATATGGTTTCTAAACTGCAAATTGCATGCTCAACTATGCAACCTACTTCTTAGTGCCAAAAGGTAATTTATGATGAGTTGTTTGATACATGAGATCAATCCTAGTAATAGAATAGAAATAAGTTGTCAATTCTTTGTTGACTAACATGTCTCTTTCCCATCATGTGCTTAGGGGACTGTTTTTATCTTATGGGCATATTTGATACTAACTTGACCAATTTTGGCCATGCTTGAGGTGGTTGCATAAGAAGGATAAACTTTTCATATTCACCTCTTCCAATAATGAGCAACATCAAAACAAATCACCACCAATTGGCACTACAAAGATCCTACACAGATTTTCCAGCTGAACAACTACTTTTTTTCCCTAGGCCTTGAGTTATTTTTTTATTATTTATTTATTTTTCAATAAAGACGAATTCAATGCACCGTGTGTTTTTTGTAGTATGATGAATTATCACTAGTACCTCTTCACACGTAGTAGAGCAAGTGATGATATTTTACGAGGAGTGTCTCCAAGGAAATTTTGATATGGTTTCTAAACTACAAATTGCATGCTCAATTGTGTAACATGCTTTTGATCAATGCCAAAAGGTGATCTATGATGATTTTTTTGTACGCATAGTAAAAGAAAAGAAATAGATTGTCAACTTTTTGTTGATTAACATGTATCTTTCCTATCATGTGCTCAAGGGACTTTTTTTTATCTTTCGGGCATATTTGGTACTAACTTTGACCGATTTTGGCCATGCTTGAGGTGGTTGCATAAGAAGGATCAATTTTTTATTTTCATCTCTTCTGAAAATTGAGGGCTTGACCTTCTCTAGCTTCATTTACACCTGCGAGTTTCCTCAGTATTCAAAGCTTGGGCTCCCTTCATATTCAGAACGTGGGATTCCTTTACTTCTGACTTGTGGGCTTCTTTAAGCTTCTGTGGGTATCTACAGGCCTCTGCGGGCTTCTTCCAAGCTCTACGGGCTTCTTCCAAGCTCTATGGGCTTAACCTGATTTTGGATCACAATAAGTTGATCCGAGCCCAGTGGTGCCTATGTCTTTTATTGATGGTAATTTTATATATGTACCCCCTACCTTATCATTGAAATCAGCTCTCAATGGTGCCTAGAATATCATTTAATTAATGTTTGTACGATCCCTGTGGTGGTTACAACGTATTTTATCGATGGTATTTTTATAGACGTACCCTCCTACCTTGTCATAGCATCTACTCTAAGAGGTGCCACTTTAGCCTCTAATTATGTATTTTAGCCAATTATTATGAATTTGTGCATCCTAATCAGAAAATAGTTTTTGAGGCAATAATTAGGGTGTTTAGGGGTACTTTGGGTACTTTTGGGCACTTTTTAAATCATTATGCCTTATTTTTTAGAGTCAGTTAACACTTTTTGACCCCCCCCCGAACTTCCCATTTATTTTTTTTCCTTTTACTTCAATATGTTTTTCCCATATCTTACTTTCTTGATATATTTATTTTCTATAAATCACCTTTCCTATGTTATATTTTATCCATTTCTTTGTCTTTAAAATATAGTATGTATTTGTTCACAAGCACTTATTGAAGATCCAAAAACGTGGAAAGGAATGTGCCTTTCCACGATTTTTTTTTTTTTTTGAAACCTCCAGGTTTCGTCTCAATATCGACCAACTTTCGTCACGGGTACTGCAAAACCGTTGAAATCCGGGGTGGCTTTCTAGGAATACCGTCACTATAGAGACGCAGTTTCGTGGAACAATTTTCATTCAGCTTGTAGATTTCGTCGGAAGTGTTTGGTTTTCCACGGTTTTGCATGGAAGAAATTTCTATTCAAATTCTAGAATTTGTCGATAGAGTGACCAACTTTCGTCGAATACGTTCCACGGTTTTATGTGGAAACTAAATTTTGTCTAGCAGCTTTTGGCCATATTTTCGTCATTTTAGGGACGACAAATTGGTCGATAGAGCGATGAATGTTTGGAAGAAATTTCTGTTCAAATTCCAGAATTCGTCAATCAAGAGACAAACTTTTCATTGAACATGATCCATGGTTTTGCGTGGAAACAAAAAAAAATTGACAGTTTTTGGCCATATTTTCGTTGTTATAGGGACAACAATTGTGTCGATAAAGTGAAGAATGCATGGAAAAATTTTATGTTCGAATTCTAGAATTCGTCGATAGAGAGACACATGATCTTCGAACATTGTCCACAGTTTTTCATGGAAACTAGATTTTGTGTAGCAGTTTTTGGCCATATTTTTGTTGTTTTAGGGACGAATACTGTGTTGATAGAGCGACGAAACGTAGAAAATGAATTCTAAAAAATAAATTTCAAGGCCACCGTATAGAAGACATGTGGCGACCAGTTTTTGTCTCTATATCGATGGCTTATAATGTTCGTCGATATCCATGCAATAAGTGCCACGAAACGTCGCGACCATTATTGTCGCAAGTGAGACGACAAAACGTAGGAATAGCAACAAGAAACCATCACAAATTTTCTCCTATGTATTAGTGTGGAAAGACAAATAAGACCTCTCATTGGATATTAATTAAGGTGTTTTATTTGTAGGTTAAAGGTCAACACAGTTCGATTTCTCATCCTTCTCCCCCTTCTCTCATTCCTACTTCACCATTCCCCATACTCTCATGTGATGACGCACTTGTTGGAGAGGTTCTTGCAGTCGGATGAGTCTATTTGACGCCAAATATTGGGTATATGATGTATGGATATGTACTCTTATGTTCATATACTCTGTAACTCAAAATCCAACTAATCCATATGTGAAAAAAGCTTGCATTTCCATGCTATTAAACCACTAGTTTTCATGCATATGGCTTCCATTTTGAAAGAGTTATATATCATATATGTATGGAGGAATTTCTTTGAGTTTAATGCTGTTGGAGAAGAAATTTTTATGTTGTATATTTTCTCTATTTTTAATGACATTATATGAACTATTCAATCTACATTTCATGTGTAAAAATCAAGCTAGTAATGCCATTTTTCCTTAAGCAATTTCCCTAAAAGTTGTTATATGAATGTTGCACATTATAATCAGTTTGTAGAGATATTAAACATGATTAATGATATCCCATGATGTATGATATTCATCCCCGTACTCTGTAATGAAATTTGGGAGGGACGTACTTGAGTTGGGAAGCCAATTTGGCCTCTACCATTGGGGGGGAATTTGACCTCATTTTCCTAGGAAATTTTCACTTTCTCTCATTATCCACAAACTAAGTTGAAAAGGATTAAATTCAGACCCAAATGATTCATAGGTCATATTCAAATGCACTAAGACTCACCATATCATTTCATTTCAAATTCGGGACCATTTGGTGTCAGTTGAAACCCCCTAGAGTCATGACAAGTTAAGCCTGAATTTGCCCAAATTGAACTTTTTCCCAAAAAATCAAGTAGGGACACTACACCAATACTGCTTCTTCAAATACAAAGAAACAACTTGAGAAGACTGAGTCTAATTTACCTTATTTTAAACTTGATTTTAAGTTTCATTTGCCTACATATAATGGTGAACTTAATGCAAAAAATCTAGATGATTGGATCAGGAATATTGAGGTGTATTGTAAGATCTAGAAGCTTGCATATGATAGTGCAAATATATAGTTGGATACTCTCTATCTTGGAGGAACTGCACTCATCTGCTGGGAAAGTAAGACACATGAAGACCTCCTTACAAAAGGTAAAATTATTTCTTCCTGGTATGAATTTACTGCTACGTTAAATATGCAATTATACCAATTAGGCTACATGCAGCAAGCCATGATGGATTTACAAAACTTAAGGAAAGATAAAGGCTAGAATCTACAAGAATACACTCAGGAATTCAGAAAGAGAAATTTTTTTTTGGGTATACTTCCTTACACTAAATAAACTCTTCTCAAGTTTATTGGAGGATTGCATAGTTATTTGCATCATACAGTACTTATGTTTAATCCTACTAACCTTGATGAGGTATGTCTGCAAGATACACACATTGAATCCAAAGGGAAGAATGTTCATGATCAATTTTCCTTAGTTGAATCCATCCAATCGAAAGAAGGTAAGGGAAAAGGGAAAGGTAAGAATACAGGTACATTAAGGAAAGGTCATGATATCCCTACATGCTCAATTGTCAAAAGAAAGGGCACGAAGAAGAAAAGTGTTGGGTGCTACATCCATAATTGAAACCAAAGTGGTTTAAGGATTGAAAAGAGAAGCAAAAGGCCATAGTTATCATTGAGGACCTTGAATTATATTCTAAGGACAAAAAAAAAATAACAATCGTAGGTGTGAAAGGTAAAGCTATTGTTGGTAATTATTCTAACATTGGTTCTTCATGTGCTTCTACTTCTAAAGATCATGTTTGTTCTAAGGATAGAAAAATGAATGCATTCTTTCATATAAGGGTAATTACAAAACAAACTAAGATCAACACACTCATAGATAATGGATCCCAAGCTAATCTCATTTCAGAAGAAGTAGTTAAGCAATTGGGACTAACAACAAAACCACACAGGAAACCTTATCCATTAGGTTGGGTATGAAAAATAAAATATTACAAGTAACAAAGCAAGGTGATCTAAAGTTTGCAATAACATCCAAGTTTGTAAATGAATTTGAATTTGATGTGGTTCCATTGTCAATAAAGTGCATGCTTAGATAAAAATGGTTCATTTTCATTTTTAAGCTTGTTATTGAAGCATTTTTACAAGTTAACTATTTAAGGATCCACATGCATTCAAGTGTCAGTAGATCCTGTCATTTTCAGATCAGTATTCCTACAAGCATCTCGGAATTGATATTAATCACAAGATCAACTAAAACTATAGCATTGAGAGAATGATTAATGAAGGGTGGAAAGCTTATTTTGTTCTTGAAACCAATTGCAATTCGACAAACCCTGTGATGTGGGATAAAAATAAGTTTCTTTTCAATACTCTTGTCACTCCTGTTACCTTTTATGGTTGTGAAGTTTGGGGTTGAACCATATCTAGAGATTCTTGGAGGAAGATTAAGCAAATATAGAAGCATTTCATAACGTATAAGACCTCGAACTTCAAAGAAATACACCCTACTATATTCTCCTTCTAGAAGTGGGGTTTTCCCTGTCGAGAGCATCTTTATGACTAGGTACTTGATGTACAAGTATATGATAAATAATATAGGAGACCATGGACTTCCTAAAATTTCTTTAAAATCCATTCAATACCATCTTCAACTCAAAAGAGATTGGTATAAAAATGCCATGCATGGTTAAACCATTGGGGGGTCAATGGAAAAACCACTTTCCAAGACATCAATAACATTAAAAATTTATCACTTTTAAGTTTAAAGAGAAAATATGGGACGAGAAATAAGTGAAACAAGATGCTGTACAATTTCTAAAACACCGTGGGTGGAAAGGATTTACCGTATCTATGCGACTACAAGTGTTGAGGATCAATGCCACTTTCTCTTAGAGTGTCCTGCTTACACTTACATTAAATCGCAATTTCACAATCTTTGCTACAATACAAACCTCCACTTTCTAACTTGTCAAAACTAAGACTACTTAAATACACTTCTTTTAAAGCTTTTTAAGTACATAATTTTTTTTACATCAACCAAGTAATCTTCTCAAGATCAAATAAACCAAAGTTGGTATTAATAAATATTAACCATCTTCATCATCATCATAATGATTCTTAAAAATAATTTATTATTTATTTTATTTATTACTTACAACCCATATAATTAGTTACACAATTATCATGATTGTATATGTTTTTACAATGAATATTTTATTTTGTTCTTTAATGGATTTAAATAAATTAAGTATGTACACACCTACATCAAATTAAATTGATGATTCAAGAGAATAAACTACTATCTTTAACTAAAATCTAGATAAGTGGGTGTTAATTTAATTAATTAGTAAGAAATTACATGTTTAAATCATTCAAAATATAAAATTAACTAGCAATTTCCCCAAGAAGGTGCAATAATACATCGATAGGTTACATGTCCAGCTTAAAAAACAATTTCAGTTGACCAATAGGAAACACTTTATATTAAATCTTAAAAATGGTTAAAGTTATTTTAATTTAAAAAAATTTAATTAAAAAAAATATAAAACTTTGACTATAGTAATCTCTATTCCTACTTTAACAAAAAATAAATAAATAAAATAGAAATGAGTACAAGTGAATAAGTTTGACTATAGATCATTAATATGTATTCCTACTTTAGCAAGGTTGAATAATGTCCCCTTAAATGAGATTCATGTTACAAATGAACGATATGGATTATGTAAGGCCTCTAAGTCCCATCTACATTAATAATGTTCCATATTCTTTTCCAGCATATCGATATCGTATAAATATGATATCTCATGTGGTCGACAAAGATTTTTTTTGGGTCATCAAAGATGGGTATCTCCAGTGGATATTGAGGAGGTTTTTTTTAGACCATTCTTCTGCAGTTAAGGTATCTAAAGTCAGCGAATCATATTATGGTATATAATTGAAATGAACTGTATACAAGGGTAATAGACCCACAATTCTAAACTGTGGAATGTAATGGAATTGAACTATGTATACAGGGGTAATAGAACCACAATTCTCAACATATTATACTAACGTAAAGGGGAAGTTGTTTCATTTTGCGATGAGCAAGAGAGAACAATGTTTAATAAATATGTGCATGTAGTAATAGACTCTTTATTTGATCTGTTCATGTAGTAGTAGATGAAGAAAAACATAAATGGCCACAAGCATTCATTACAATTGACAAAATTAATAAGTGGCAATGAGAAAACAAATCCAATGTTGTATAATTCAAATTTAAATAAGAACAGATAAGTGCCCCTTGAAGCAGAGTTATGTAAAGGATGAAGTTATAGAAGGTATAGACATATCTAGTGAAGAATATCAAGTCCGGGTTAGATCGAGTTGGCTTATTGAACCTTTGTTCAATGAACGCAATATTGCAGAGATTACATTTAGTTCTTTTGACAAACATTGGACGATCCATATTAACAGAGAAAGGATGAATTGACGATGGGGAAATAATTCACGAAGAGAATGTGCATGAGAGATAAGAGATCTACAAATTTAAGGTGAGTTTCATACTTGATCTTAGACCAACAGACAAGGAAGAATCCGTAAAAATTGCCGACTCACTGGAGTTACGAGAAGAAACTTATGGGAGGCAAATTACGGAAACCCATTTGAGAAAAGTGGGAAGGTACATTTGTAATCCACAATTGCGGAAAAAGCATTGCGGAATTAAGATTAGACGATCTAGATTAAAGGAGAAAGGATGGATCGACGATGGGGAAAGAATTCATGAAGAGAACTTGCATAAGAGATGATCTGCAAAGTTAAGGTCAGGTTCTCACTTGATCTTAGATTTAAATTGCGGAAACTAGTTTGAGAAAAGTGGGAAGTTACATCCACAATCCGCAATTGTGGAAAGAGCATTGCGGCTGCAAAAAATGCGGAAGTCGATTTTGGAACTTGGAAAAAAACTTCCCACAATTCGTAATCTGCAGTGGTAGAAAATTTGTTGTAGAAACTCAATTGTGGAAAGATTAAGTTGCGGAAGTAAGATTGGATAATCCAGATTAAAGGAGAAAGAATGGATCGACGATGGGGAAAGAATTCACGAAGAGAATGTGCATGAGAGATAAGAGATTTGCAAAGTTAAGGTGAGGTCTGCACTTGAATCTTTTGAAAATGTTTTGCACTTGGAGTCTTCTAGATGATGGATTAGCTAATAAGTGGACATTTGGTTGCTTTGTAGGTAGGTATGACATGGATAAGCTTTTGCATGAGAATTATGATTGATTTGTTGTTGTTGTGAAGAAGAATGATGTTATGTGTATTGATTTCCTTGGATTTGATGGTTATTTCTAACAAGTATAAGCAAATATTTTGTGCTTCTCGTGCATTCCTAAGAAGAGTTCGTGTCCCATAATTGGAGCCAGATATTACCCCTTATTTGTATAAGGTGTTTGTTAGGGTTCTTGATGTTGATTTATGCTCATAACATTATAAGCATAGAATGCAGTATGATTGATGTTGATTTATTGTCAAAACATTATGAGCATAGAATGCAGTAGGATGGAAAGGACATCTTCTAAAGGGGATTTTTTTATTGGAATGTTGTACATTAAGATCTGTGCAATAATAGACTCAAATGACTAATAGATGAAGAAAGAGGACTAAAAAGTTCAGTACATTAATATTTTTACCCTCATTATTAGATATGTGCATGTAGTAATAGATGAAGAAAAACATAAATGGGAAGAAGCATTCATTACAATTGACAAAATAAAAAAGTGGCAATGAGAAAACAAAGATAGTGCTGTATAATTCAAGTTTAAATAAGAATAGATAAATGACCCCTAAAGAATTTATTTTAAGTGAAATTTTTTTTTACCAATGAGAAAACAAATTCAATGTTGTATAATTCAAATTTAAATAAAAACAGATAAATGCCTGTTGAAGCATGTATTACAATTGACAAGTGAATTTATGTTGGCTAAGTTAAAAATCCCAATAGGAATGATATCTCTTAATAATGCATTTGTCACAACAATGTACAGTTAAAGGTGAAGAATAATAATGAAAGGCAAAAAATCCATCCACCCAAAAGGGACTATTATCTGCTTGGTCGCCATCAAAACTCAACTCCTTATTATCTGCAGGCTAATGGTCAAGTCGAGGCCATTAACAAATTTTTGAAGACTATGCTGTGTAGAATGGTTGGATATCATAAATCCAACTAGCAGTTGACTCTATTTTCTACACTATGTGCTTATAGGACTTTGGTTAAAACAACAACTAGTTTCACGTTGTTTCTGTTGGTTGTGAAGCCTGATCTTCCAGATCCAGAGATATTATTCAGTCATGTTTGTAGCCCACTTGTAGCCCAAGTGTACCGTACACTTGTTCCTCTTACTTTGGGGTTCAGGGCAGCACCTCAAAAAAGGGGTTCGGGGCGGAGCCCTTGAGAAATGTTTTTGGGATGTGTGTTGGCCAACAGTTATGTGGACCCATGCTATTGGGTTAACTGTAGTATTTTCCCATGGTATTTTTCCCCTATAAAAGAAATCATTATAACATGATTTTGTATGGTATTATAGCATTGTAAACACTCTCTGTGATTGTGTGAGAGATACTGTGATACCGTGAAGAGGAAGTGCAGCAGTATTGCTGCAGGTTGTATCCCTTCATATTTCTGGATTGTAATAAAAGGACTGCCAGTTTCTTTGTGGATGTATCCCATCGTTTGGGTGAACCACATTATATATATGTCTCTCTGTAATGTGTTTTGCATCTTGTTTAATGATTTAACTGTATATTTTTTATTGCTCTACGGTCATGTTTTCTAACAATTTTAGTTGGTATATGGACTGGAAGTTTCCCTGCCTATTGAATGTGAGATCCAGTCACTCAAGCTTGTAGTTGAGCTTCTCCCAAACACTTCTGCTGAAGAATAAAGGTTTTTGTATTTGAAAAATCTTGATGATAATCAGGGAGATGTTTCCTTGGCTAATGAGGCACATAAAAATGCATCAAGGCTCAGTACGATAAATCCATTCAACCTCGTGTGTTTAATGAAGGTGACATGGTTCTGACTTATGATCAGAAACATGACAAGCTTGGTAAAGGGAAGTTAGAATCCATGTGGTATGGGTCTTTCATCGTGAGTAAATTTTTAGAGAAAGGGGCCTATGAGCTTGTAGATTATGATGGGATACCTTTTAGGAAACCTCGCAATGGGTTGTACCTGAAAAGGTACTATTCTTGAAGATATTTATGTTATAGTACCTTGTATATATGTACATTGATTGAATTTTTGGTGTGGTTTTAGTATTTCAATATGGTTTTGAGTTTTTGTCAATACTGTTTATATCATGTTTTGGTTATGCAAATCATATGGCTTTTTATGGTTTTGTTGATGGTGCTTGTCGTCATACCCTAAACCTTGCTTCAGATGCTTGGGTTTTGTATTCCCCAACTCATGACTTAGTCAGTTCAAGAGCGGTTTGTGTATGTCCAACCACCAATAACATCCCCGAGTATCATGCAGGAATAGGTTTGTTGACCGAGGCTGCATCCCAGGACATTCATCACTTGGTAATCTTCATGGACTCACAGTCAATGGTTTTTCACTTGAACCATGTCTATGCCATCTAGAACCCTACACTCCTTTGTATTTATCGGAGAGTGTGTTTGTTAGAAAGGGTGTTTCAATCAATTACTTATCAGCATATTCCTAGGTCTTATAATACTGTTGCAGACTCATTGACCAATTACATATTGGACTGGTATATTTCCCATACATAACTTTTGATAAATAAAACATGGTTCATTGTAAATAAAATAAATAGTAAAAAGACATAAAAACTCATATAAATTTCATTCTCCATTTGAACACATATAAGCTGCCATAAATAAGTTTATATATATATATATAAGTGTTTAAAAAAAAATATGGTCTCAAGACCCTGAATGAAGCACATTGGCTTTCAGATATACAAAATGGAAAAAATCCTGAAGCTAGAAAGCTTTCAATTTCTACATCATGTAGGATAGCTAGTGGTGCTCATGGTAACACATTATAGCTCTCACTACCCTCCGTAGAAGGTATCTAAATCGACCCGATACCCCAGCTGTATATCTCTAGTACCTCCTAGGGAGGTTGTTTATGAAAGATTCTGGAATATCAAGAGTTAACCGGTTGAGGTTCTCCTCCAACTCATTCAACTCATCATCTCCTCTATATACAAAGAATTTCCCCTCTCTCTTGTCAATTGGGGGTGAACCCACAGCTCGTGCATCTCCTACATCTACATGAAAATTTTGTTCTCGTTATCATCCATAAAAATTATAAAACATAAAATGAAAAAAATAATCAGTGTCTTGAGTATTCTTCTTACCAATACCACCCCATTGGGCACCTTCTAGTAAGGGTAGATCAGGGTCTCCTCTAAATTCAGTACCAGTGTATGCATAATCCTCAACCATGAGGAGTCGGTCATCTAACCAATGGAAAAATGCTCTCTCATACTTAACCTTGGACCCACTGCCACCAGTGCGGGCCATGATCTCTACCCATCACAGCATGCGAGGATCCCGTTCTCTCAGCTCGGTGAAAGCTACGTGCGACCTCAGATGAGGTACCCGCTCAAAGAAGTAGGATGCCAAGATGGTGTCATAACCAACATTAGAGGAATTTTGGGGTCTAAAATGGGCCTCCTAAGGAAAATAATAAAATAATAGTTAAAATAATAAAATAATAGTTAAAATAATAAAATAATATTGATTAATTTTGGAGGAAGAAAGAAAAAAACTACTTTTTGTGTTCGTATTTTCGACATATCTCCCTATGTTTTTACTCAAATTTCGATCAGGAGAGCTCGTTGGATGCGGAATTTGATTCTGCATCCAACGAGTACCCACACTGCATACTTTTGATGGAACCCGCTACCCCAAAAACAAGAAATACCTGAAAAAACTTGATGATGATGTCATCATCACGTTTTTTCAGATATTTCTTGTTTTTGGGCTAGAGGGGTCCTTCAAAAGTATGCAGTGTGGGTACTCGTTGGATGCAGAATCAAATTCCGCATCCAACGAGCTCTCCTGATCGAAATTTGAGTAAAAACATAGGGAGATATGTCGAAAATACGAACACAAAAAGTAGTTTTTTTTAATGACAAATATGTCAATTCAACCATTATGGTTGACTTATTTTATTGAAATTCTATTGGTTCTTGAATTCCAACTCAGAAAAACTTATTTTGGCACGTTTTCTTATAAGGCCCATTTTAGACCCCAAATTTCCTCTAATGACTGTTTCAACTCCCCCTAACGACACTTAGTCAGCTGCTCCATGAAGACATTCAGTAAATCCTCAACCCAGTTAAAGACCGCAGGTACCATAGCCTCCAAGGCATAAAGCATGTGTTCTTGGGAATCCTGATGAGCCCCTTGTCTCCCTACAACCCGCTGCATGGTGAAAAGTACTGTCCGGAGAGGAAAATCAATCACTGCCTTAATGGGGATGTTTTTCCTAGACATATGAATATCCGAAAAACAATGATGGTCTATAAGCTTATGTGTTGTGCATCTCCCCCTAGGGAACCTGTCAGTGAGATTGACGCCCTGTTCCTAGTTAATCCTGTAAGGAAGTGGATGTATTCTACTTCCACGGTAACAATGTGGGCCCCCACCTTGAAGTATTGTTTCTCTGGGTTTCACATTTTTAGTATATATTCCAATAGTCTCACATGAGACCTCATGCTTGGAACATGGAAGAATTTTAGGAGGCCACAACCCCGTAAAGAGGCTATGAAACCAGCATCTGCTCCAGCCCTGGAATCATCATCCTCATGTTTCCTCTCCTTCCACGCAACCATTTTGACCAAAGTGACCTGCCAAAAGTCAAAATTGAAGTATTAAAACACATATCCAACCATTAAAAATACTTTAAAGAATTTTTTTTGGCTTGGTCGTTGATTTTTTGGGGGAATCCTGCGACACCGCTTCTGTCTCTTTGAGAAAGAGCAGTGGTACCCCATTTTTCGGCGTGAATACCGTGCTTTTGCTCGGGCACCGCCTTTCCGAGAAGGGGAAAGAGCATTACCCTCCGTGCGATTTTTACCCTAAGTTAAAAACCCCAAAAGCTCAAAATATTTACATGGAAAGGGAAAATGAAATCATAAAAATGTTGGGAATAGTTTTGGCTCTTACCTGGAGCTAACGGATTGAGAAACATATGGTTGATGACTCCAGAATCCTTACCTGAAGTCTGCACACCAATGGCTCCAAAATAGCTCTCCAACTTGGTAAGTTTTTTACTATTTCATTGGTTTTTATATGAAATGTTTTTGGGTTTGATTATTATTTTAATCATTTTTAATTATTTTGAACAAAATGCCCTTTTACATAGTCATTAGAAACTTGTTTTTAAATATTTTGGATATCTAATAGTCTGTTAAAACGTTTTTTGCAGGGGATGAAAGTTTTGTTTTTTTTTTGGTTATGAGTGAGTTTGTTTTTTACTTTTCCGTACTTCCATAAAACAAAAAAAGTCGTTGAGCGTTAATTTCAACATTTTGGTCGTGCTCTTTAAACCCAGTACAAAATTTTTGAGTCAACTTTTTCTTCTTTTTAGACTCGTTAAACCCTTCATCGCGAAAAGAAACCCTAATGGAGTCTTCTTTAAGCTCTTTTTGGACTCCTTAAATGTGAAAAGATCGTCGAGCAAACTTGTCTTCTTCATGCTCGTAAAAGTACTCGAAGAGTCATATTTCTGACGGTAGTTTATCTCTTTTTCGGTTCGCATTGACTAATTACGAAAAAGAAACACTCTAGTTGATCTTATCTAGAAGAGTTATCTTGGGAATTATTTTATACTTTTTTGGACCTTAGGGACTAAATCATATGAAAAAAGAACCCTTTGGAGTCTTCTTCCATTTTCGTTTAGACTCTCGAAACATGAACGATACCGAGTTAACTTTCAATGGACTCATTAAATTAAACACTAAGAGTCCCTCTTTTGGGAACAAACCCCTCCTTTCTTACGTTCGTGAAACATATGAGAATGGAATTATCTTAGGATAAGCTACAACGAGTGTTTGTTACCTTCTTTGAACTTGTAAAAATGAAAATAGGAACGCATCAATCATGATGGAGAAATTAAGGGAAGGGAACTATCTCATTTGCAATTAATGGCAGTTATTAGTCACCTTTGAACATGGCACTTGTTTTCATTTCATTCAGTCAATTGGGTATTCAATTTTCTTCCAAGTTGATCCAGTTTCATGAGTCATGTCACTCCTTTGAGTTTTTCAAAGAATACATCATCCACTGTCGCATTATGTTTTGGTATCCTCCTGGTCAAGTCAATGCTGCCAAGTCTTCGGTCATGTCGCTTGATGTTCAAAGAGAATTCATGTTGAGAGTTTACATCTGCATTTAAATTTTGTGTCAGATATCTTTGAATCAGTCCTATGGTTACATCATACTCAAAATTCCATAACTTTGTTCCGAGTTTCTTGTTGTCGATGTGGGATTCAGGATGGCCCTCCTTCAACGAGACTATTCCTGTCAACTTTAGCTCATCATCTAGGAATTAGTCTTAGAAACAAATTACTACCTTGAGATCTATATGCATCTATGAAAGATTCTCTCACTTTTGACATAGATTCACATCATTGACCTTTGATCGAAATATTTGACTGAGTGTTCAACATTAAATCATCTATTCACACTTAAGAGATTGTACTAGGGTACCTTAGGAATCATCGACATCAATGGTGATCTCCCTCGCACTTGTTAATGGTTCTCATCATTGACCACTACTCAAGTGGTTTCTACCTTGTTCAACGTCAAGACATTGTAATCACATGGATGGAATCGTACTTTGTGGAAGATGAGACGAAGACCTTGGGTATCTATTGAGCACTCATTGCTTTCCCCAGGTTACGATGGAGTACTTGTATGATTCCTAGCATGGATTTACATTTGTATGGTCATGGTTGTGCTCAAATTTGCATCAATATGACATAGATATACATTGTATGTTTGGTAGCTACGTCCAAGTTTGAGTCTCTTTCACATGGATCTACAATGTATTCTAGTAGCCATGATTATTCATCTCTCTCATGGATCTTCCTTGAATTGGTATGCAACCATGACGAGGAGTCATTAGCATATGAGTCCAAAGTATTGATGTATTGAAGAAAATTCGGGTTGATGATGATCTATGATTAAGCGATTTCTTACCTCGAAGTGATAACTTTCTCTTACAAAGCTCTCGCTTATTGTATCCCTCTAGCCTCATGCTTTGGGGGGCATTCTGTTACACACCATTCTCGTCACCATCATGTGTTGAAGCCCAAAACATTAAATTTGCCTTCAATCCCCAAAAGGTGAAGTTGGACCTTGGTTAGGATTCATATTTTCATACCTGAGTCAACCACCGCTTCTTCCCTTTATGCAATAAGCATTACCCTCTTCAGTAACGCCTCTTGTCTCTTGATAATGAGCGGTGCCATTGCCCTTACCCTTTGATCAATAAATGGTTCCACCTTGGTAATGCTCTGTCTCCATAGTGAAAGAGAAGTGCTCGAGTTTCAAAAGGAAAAAGATAAGATTCATGAACCTTCTCGAAGGAAAGCTTTGTGGCACCCTCATCCCTACTCTTGTGGACCACCTGGACTTGAGATCCCCCCTAGTAGGATCTCCCTTGCAACTTATCCACCATTTTCTCAACCATCCCTATCCTCCCAAGGGCTATAAATACTAACTCATCCCCAATGGGTTGGGGGGAGGAAATTTATGCTGCTACACCAAAGTTCTTGCCAAATCTAGGGTGAGCATAGAGAAGGAAAGTTGGATCTTTAAGGAGAATACTTGGTTTGTGAGGAGGCATCACAACACTAAGGAATTATGGTTGTAATCTCTATTCTTTCATCTTAATGAAATGATGGTTTCTTTCCCATAAAATGTATTGTACTATTGTCTTATGATCACTCATTTTGTTATCATATTCCTTAGTCGCTGATATAGAGTTGTAGACCATTTTCTGGTACTTTTAATCTTGTTTGTTGTTTGATGTGTTTATTGCAGTTATATCTATGGAGATATAACATCACAAAAGGCTGATGCATCATACTACAGGATAGATAAAACACTCATTCCAGATATCTATCAATTCTAGGGATAGTTCTTATCCTTGTTATCACTCGTTTGTTATAGACCTGTATCATTCAGATCTAGGGAAACAACTCTTATCTGCAAGAGGTGAGAATTTCCAGCAAAAACTGGACCATCTATGGGTTGGTAAAATACCACACTGTGAACCTTTTATTGATGTTAAAAAGATGTCGACAACATCAGATCTCGCTAAATATGAAGACGTATGTATTGTGTTCTCCATTTTGGATTCTGCTGGGACATATTGTATGCAAGGAAGTTATGTTGGTCGATCCCTCCTAGATCGCAGTAATTGTCGACCTACCTACACCAAATATAGCAAAACAACTAAGGGTGGCGTTGGTTCACACAAGATATTACCAGAATTTTATAAGGGGATATGCAACAATCACATCACCAATGGAGAAATTGTTGAAGAAGGATGCAAAGTTCGAATGGAACGATGAATGTCAGAAAAGTCTCGATACTCTGAGGTAGAAAATGGTCGCAACATCGATATTAGTCTTTCTGAATTGGAGGAAGGAGTTTCATGTTCATGTCGATGCTTCATTAGTTGCATTAGGAGTGATTTTGGCTTAGCCAGGGGAAGGATCGATTGATCACCCAATCGCATTCACAAGTCAAAAGTTGTCTACTGCAAAAAGAAACTACACAACAACAGAGAGAGAAGGATTGGCGATGGTGTATGCATTACAAAAATTCTACCACTACCTCTTGGGAGGACATTTAAAAAATTTTACGGATCACTCAGCATTGAAGTACCTGGTCAACAAGCCTGTGTTGGGGGGGAATATTTTTTTATGGTTACTACTCTTTCAAGAGTTTGATTTTGAGATCATCGTGAAGTTAGGACAATTGAATGCAGGACATGAACATATGTCAAGGATACAGACAGGAGAAGATCCTTGATGTGTACTTGTTTAAGATCAGAATAGTGGATGACAATTATGAGAAAATCATCCAATTATTGACGACAGGAAATGCACCAGAGGAATTCACCACGAGTCAGAAGAAGAAAGTGGTCGTCCGAGCTGTGGATTTTCATCTAATCACAGGCCAGCTCTAGAAAATGGGGTCGGATGAAATTCTACGTCTATATGTTCTACTGCATGAGAAGGAGAGAATATTGGCAGAGGTGCATGACAGAATTGCAGGAGGAAATTATTGAAGTCACGCAACCGTTAGAAAGATACTATGAGTTGTTTTATGGTAGCCGACAATTCACAGTGATGCCACATATTATGCTAAGAGTTGAGATGTCTATCAAAGGATGGATAATCCATCACGATAGGATGAGATGCCGCTAGTACCTCAGATCACACTACAACCATTTAATAAATGGGAGGTGGATTTTGTGGGACCCATCAATCCTCCAAGGAAATAGATGAGTGTGCGATATATCATCACTGTGACAGATTAATTGACATGATGGGCATAATCATCACAAGTGACGGATTGTACAGCAATGACAACAACTAGGTCCTTATTCGACAATGTGGCTACTTGGTTTGGCTATCCCAAGATACTGATGAGTGATAAAGGGAGTCACTTTATCAATTGAGTGATTAGCGCAATGACTGAGGAATTCTAGATCCATCACAAGAAGAGTACTCCATATCTCCCCCAAGAGAATGGAATGGTTGAAGCATTCAACAAGGTATTGGAACATGTGCTAACAAAGGTATGCAATGAAAATCGTGATGATTGGGATTTGAAAATACCTGTGATATTACGGGCATACATAACAACATGTAAGTGATTGACAGGACAAACACCATTCACTCTTGTCTATGGACAAGAAGTGGTAACACTGATGGAATACATTGTTCCCATCCTACGCGTAGTGGCAACGATGGGAATAAGTGATGAAGGAGCAGTTTAAGAATGATTGAAGTAGTTGTTGCAGCTTGAGGAGGATCGGTTCATCGCAGGTTTAAGCAGACAAGTGGAAAAGGATCAACATAAGGCATGGAACGACCACCATGTGAAAGAAAAGTAATTCCAATGTGGAGATATGGTTCTCCTATATGACAAAAAGTTCTCAAAACATCCAGGTAAGCTACGGATACATTGGTTAGGACCTTATGTGATTCATTTCATCACCGACAAAAGTGTAGTACAAATATAGTAGTTAGATGGAGAATTACTATCGAAACTAGTAAATGGAATCTAGATAAATCCCTCTCAGTATATCTAGGTGTGACACCATGACTGGTAGCCATGCAGATGGAAAAAAAAAAAAAAAGAGCAAAGGGAAAAGCAAGGAAAATAAAATCGCAGCAAAAGGGGTTGATAGAGATGAAAAACAAAACAAATCGCATGAAAAATTGGAACTTGACGATATCAGGAGGGGCGCGGCATGATTAAATCAGACGATAAATGCAACAATTAAACCCGATGGGAGATGATGCTAGTGGGAAAGACACAAATTTATGGAGAAATCACACCATTAGATTTGCAGAATCGACGATGGATTTGGTCAATCTTCAAGTGATTTGGCCATGATGGCCGAAATCATTCGCATGGGAGCAAGGGAGGCTATTAGAATCAACCATGAGGCATGGATTGAACCATTGTGAGGACGAATTAGAACAAGGAAAGTTTAGGAGAGAAGGGACAAATGAAGAAGGAGTATAAAGGTAGCTATGGAAAAATAATTTCAAGCGGCAGGACACAGGGATCACCGCTACACAACCTGCTGATAGTAGAAGAGAGGCCATAAATTTAGGATGTATTAACACTACAACCCAAAAACAAGAGGGGTTTGAATTGCCAAACCTCTCTGGCACGATGAATTAAATCAACTTGCAATTCAACAAGGGTAGTAGAGGCAGAAGCTATCCCATCGACGATGGGAGGGGAGGGCTCCACATTATGGAAAGGGTCAACAGTCGATGATATCCCGGGATATGTACCGCCGCAAAATCCAGGAGCACTGGTAGTTCGCATCAGCAAGAATCAAAAGTACAACATCAAGATGTTGGCAATGTCGAAAGGGGTACATGTCATGTTGAACATTATTCTGCAGTTGCAGAAGCTGCAATATAGTGATCATGACATTTTAGCATATTCAAAATGCACAGAGGAGACATATGGACATCGAGCACATGGTGACAATGGTCCCATCACTAAAGAACCAACACAATGGGAATCGGGGTTGTAGTAGTTGGGGTTGATGGAAATCATCCACCTACCACATTTTGGGAATTCAACGGAGGTTAAGACCTACGTGAAGTAGTTTCTATCATGCTTCCATGGTGGGTATCTATGGATGGATACAAAAGTACCTATCACGGTCGATCTGATATCACAGATCACTGGATTTCCCACGGTAGGAGTCGATTCTTCCCAATACTTCAGAGGGAAGGACAACGGCAAAAGGTTGGTCGCAAGTCTAAAGAATAAGTATGATGTAGTATGCGACAAGCGAGTGTAAGTCACTAGCACCATTAATGACAAGGGAGTTTGAATCGAAGTGAAGTTGCTGGCTGTGAAAATCGTGCATAAGAACAAGCCGAACTAGTGCACGTTGGGAGTTATCACCTGCGCGGAGCAATGCGTAGCAGGAGTTCAGATAAGTAGGATCTATTTTTGTTGAACCAATTGATGGAAGATGTCATATTGGGGCGGGAGAGAAGAGGACCATTCACCTACTCATGGTTACTGATATTGATCGCACTCGTGAGTTGGATGGAACCCAAGTATTATCAAGGGATGGATGTCAAAACTGTGAAAACATGCAGAGGAGCACACTATCAAAATATATGGGTGCTCGTTGACAAGGCACGACAAATAGACAATAATTTCCAGTTCTAATTATATTTGGATGTACTCTTGGAGGCGGCAGGAAAAGTCCTGCGACTCACAAACGGGGCTACGAACAATTATAGGAGGCTTGCATGATTCGCAATAGGCCCACTTGTAATCAGCATCTAGGAAAGGAATGATGCAAAGAATTAGTGGTTAAACACACAGTACAAGTTGATCGACGAATATTTGGGCTCCATCATTGATGAATGGCCGCTAGAGTGGAAAGTTCTAGTCAACATTAATGAGATGTCTGGCATGAAAGAGGGATTGCCACTAGATATCCTAGTCGAGAAGGAGCAGACAAACAATTATGACGATGACTGATGGGAGGAATCATCATCAACTCCGATGGATTCAGAGTTGAAGAAGCAATAAGAGGAGACGCGGACAAAGCGTCGGTTTGAACCAAGTGAAGGGAGAAGTACCAAGAATCTTTCTGATGATCAAGTAAGTAATATAATGACCGCAATTAATACAATTCCAAGTGAAATCCAAGTGCAATTAAATAAACATGTCACTGAGTATTTCCACCAAGTGAAGGGGCTATTGCAATCTCTAACAAATTTCATACTAGAGACAAGGGAACCACAGACAAATTTGCTGCAAAGAGCAGCCGAGGTAAGTATTGGAAAGAAAGTGCAGATGATCAAGATTCTGTTGCAAGTACTTACAATAGGGGATGAAGATGCTGACACCACCTTGTACCAATTGGACTTGATCGGCCTCAACATTAACAAGCTTCCAATGCATATGGTGGCCCGACTTCAAAATGAAACAAGTCATGAAATCCAAGACCGCGAGGTGATAGTGCATGACCAATTGGTCAAGTCTCGAGAGAAGTTAGAAAAGGCAGGAGCAGAGATACAACAAATCAAGATGGAGTAAGAGGCAGTTATGAATGAAAATACCAAGGATTTTGATGACAGGAAATGATTAGAGAGATAAACATTGATTGCATGTGAAGAGATTCTAGACATTACTCCAGATATGTTCGTCAAAGTAAAAGTGTTGTGACTATGACAAATAGTCGTCGATTTGAGGAAAGAGAACAAGGAATTTCAAGCACGAGCAGTACCAAGTACACTACCAGAGCAACTAGAAAAGTGAAGAAGTACAATAGAAGATGCGATAGCACAGATAGAAGAGTTGGAAAAAGATGCCCAATCAATTGTAGAGGAAATGACACAATATTGGATGAGTGTGGTCCAGGATAAACAACTGCGACAATTGGGTACACAACTTAGCGAGGTGGAAGCACAGCTGACAGCATTGAGGGGATTACTCAAGACAATGCCCCCAATTGTGCAGGTGACCAAGGTAGCCAAGCTAAAAGTGCTACAAAAATGTGTCAACAAGGCATGAGAACAACACCAATGGAGGACTGCTCAGTTGGATGAATTCCAAGAGACCGTAGAGCAGCTAGCACTCAAAGCTATGGAGGGACTTGCAAACACCAAGGAAGCGCGAGATAAAGTGGTGCAGGTATCTGATGAGCACCCGACATAACAAGAGTTGGAGGAGTGTGAAATACTCAGCACAAATATAAATGAAGTGGTGGAACAAGTTCGGACACAGCATGATAATTTCAAGGCCAAGTTGAATGCACCATCTGCATCGAGGTGAGGTGGCTCGAGGGAAAGCCAAAAGTTTGTGTTGGTAGCCTATTAGAAATGGGATGAGATGTGCAAGGTGTGACAAGGAAGACATCAACATGTGGAATATTCAACTATCCAGAAGAAGATACTGACAAGTGTGGTCAGTTTGGTCGCATTAGTTAGAAGTTTTGGTCCAAAGTAGTTAGAAATTCGACCTTATGGACCATTTTGTAATGGCTCAAGCCTATAAGTAGAATTAGGAGTAGATTCATTAGATCATCGAATCATCAAATGTAGAATCAATTTATTATCATCAGAGAGATATTTTCACTTGTATGCGATCGGTTGATCTGCAAATGAATGTAGTTTCTTGATTGAGGCTATTCGACTAGGGAGTGTTGGTCTTTCGTAAGATGGTTTTGAATTTATATAAGGAGGATGTTGATGATGGAATTTTTGTCTTTTTCTTTGCATATACTGTGTCTATTGGGTTAATGTATGTTGATGTCTTTGTTAAGTTGATCTGAATTACGTTGTTGTGATATCTCATTTTACTGTGAATGATGATAAGTAGATCTCATGAATGATATCTGGAAACCCATAGATCTTTGAGTAACATTGCGATAGAGTAAGACATAGTGTGCAAGTCCTCTTCCTTCGGCAGAAACATGGTTCCTTGAACCCTCCCTCAGACATCTCGAGTGAGACTACATCTTCTTCGTAAGTGTTGTTGGAAAAGGTAAAACATGTCTGGGCTGATGTTTAGGGATATTGCGTCGATGGGTTTCGACATATCGTGGACTGAACCCCTATCGAATGAAGTGTGTCAATAGGAGGTGTGGTTTGCTTCTGGAAGGTCTTCCTTCATTTTTTAGTCACTGTATTCCATACTTCCTCTTTCTTAAGTTCCTCCTCCTATGCTCTCTTTTTTGCACACTTCCTAGCAAAATTATCATACTCGTGATAATATTACACTAAATGAGATTTGTTCCTAATTGATCTTCTATAGATGACTCCAAACCTCCATTGACAACTTAATCTCTTATGGGAGAGTCTTCTCCAAGTCTACTTCTACCCAAATTCTTGCACATGATAATAGAGGCGTGTTGATGTATATGTAACTTTGGAATGTATTCACTTATATTTCTTATGTATTGTAACCTGATGTTTATTCCGGGATGTATTTGTAACGTACTTGAGTCATGTCATGCCCCGATGTTCCTGTCAGGAAGATCTATAATGTAAAAAAGTCATGTCAAGTTATTGTGGGTAACCCTCCTATTGATCAAGGGTTAAAGTCCCCGTAGTTCCGGGGCACTAGGGTTATTAGACTCTCCTAGAGAGGTCGGCCCTAGTAGGGTTTAGTCATGTCGGGAATTAGTATAAATAGAGAGCTAGCCTCTCTATTTAGCACACACTCATCTACGCTCAGTTGTAGCGCATATCTGAGGAAGAGAAAGACACTGGGGCAAGGAAGAAAGAGGTTACTGTTGTCGGGAGATCATCTTACTGTTTTGGGGTTTTACTTTTGGTTTTGATTCTATCTCTAAGGAAGATGCAGGGTTTTCTCCATTTATGGTTTCCCCGAGGAAAAACACTATGTTCATTGTCTCTTGTGTTTGATTGTTGTGCTTGTTGTTCTCTTAGTTAAAGATCCTAATGTTATGCTAGCTTAATGTTAAAAATCTAACATGGTATCAGAGCTAACCTGAGAAGAAGACACTGTGCAGCTGCAGGAACTAGGGCTTCCTAATTTGTGGATCTCTCTCCATATATTTTCAGCAAAAGAAGGTTGGAATAACTCTCCTCCTTAGGGTGCATCTTTCTATCGAAGCAGAATCGAATTCTGAGGTTTTTCAGTTTTGGACCTGACAATGCTCCCAGAAATTAGGGCTTGTCACAAAAGAGGAATTTTTCAGTGAACCCAGGCCTAGATTGATCTCCTCGTAAAAATTGAAGTTGGGAATCAAATTCAAAGCATTTGGTTGGATAGAACTCCAAAAAAGCAAAACCCTAATATGCTCCTGATCCAGCACTACAGGATTTCAGCTCCAAATTCAGATCCAACATCTTGAACTGGTAAGATCTAAATCTTTTGTATTTCCATTTGAGGTTCTCAGTTAAGATGTCTCATCATACCAAGCTTCATGAAAATCTTGAGGGAGATGATAACTTTCGAGCCTGGAAGTATAGGATCTCCCTGGTCTTGGAAGAAAATGAGTTGGACTCCTATATCAATGCGGATTTTCTCATTCCAAAAGGAGATGAGGCTAAGACCTTACACAAGAAGAAGATGGTTATGGAAAAGAGGATCATTGTTGATTCTATCAAGGATCACCTCATACCACAAGTGTCCTCCCTCAAGACACCTAAAGCCATGTTTAATTCCCTAACCAAATTGTTTGAAGGGAAGAACATAAACCAGAAGATGACTCTGAGAAACCAACTGAAGAATGTGAAGATTCGGAATGCAGAAACCATCCAGTCGTACTTCACAAGAGTTTCTTAGATCAAAGAACAACTAGAAGCAGTAGATGAAGAAGTGGATAATGTTGAGATTGTATGACCACCTTGAATGGTCTCCCTAGATCATGGGACTCCTTTATTCAAGGGATATGTGCCAGAAAGAAGTTAGTCAAGTTCAGCAGACTATGGGACGAATGCTCTTAAGAAGAAGCTATGATAGTAGCTCGAGAAGAAAAGATGGGAAGTGAAGATCAAGCTCTCACAGTACATTCCAAGCAAACCAAAAGAAGTTCTCATCACTCCAGAGGTAAGCATTTTTCTAAAACTAACTCTAGAAAAGACTTGTCTAGAAGCAGATGTTATACATGTGATGAAGTAGGACACTTTGCAAAAGATTGTCCTAAAAGACAAAATAAGAAAAAGGGAAACAAGAGAAGACATCATTCTCATACTTCAGAGGATGATGAACCATCCAAGAAGAGAACCAGATATGAAAGTGAAGACTCTTCTAGTGAAGAAGAGTATGTATTGATTTTTTCTCTCACAGGAAACATCACACATGGAAGCAATGATTGGCTTATAGACAGTGAGGCTTCCAAACATATGACAGGATTCAAAGAGTCCTTTGTAAAACTTTCATAACATGAATCACCTCACAAGGTGAAGCTTGGAGATGACTACCAATATCCAATAAAAGGTAGTGGGGAATCCTCCTACAAACTAGAATCTGGAAAGTCTATGAAGATGCAAGATGTATTGTTTGTACCAGGTCTCAAGAAGAACCTTCTCTCCATATCTGCATTAAATGCAAAAGGAATGACGGTTTCATTTATAGATGGTCAAGTCATCACGTGGCCAAAAGGAAAGACTATCGATGATGCGGTAGTGATTGGAGAACAAGAACAAGCCTTGGTCCATGACACATTAGAGCCAAATGAGCTTTGGCATAGAAGGCTTGCACATGTGCATTACAGAGCATTACCAATTGCAAGCAAAGTTGTTGAAGGTCTTCCAGAAATTCAAGCAAAACATGATGGGTTCTGTAAAGGATGTGCGAAAGGAAAGAATACAAAGAAGACATTTCCAAGTAGCGAAAGCAAAGCAAAAGGAATCTTGGGAATCATCCACTCCTATGTATGCAGTCCTATGTCATCAATCTCACTAAGCGGGTATGTATACTGTGTTTATTTTATTGATGAATTTTCTAGGAATACATGGATTTACTTCATGAAGAACAAAGATGAAGTATTTAGCAAGTTCAAGTAATTCAAATCCTTGATCGAGAATCACACAAACAAGAAGATCAAGACCTTTCGATCAGACAATGGGGGAGAATTCACATCAAATGAATTCAAAGAGTTATGCAAAGACTCAGGGATTAAGAGGGACTTGTCCACTCCTTATAATCCACAATAGAATGGGATTGCATAATGAAAGAACATAACTATCATGGAAGCTGCAAGAGCTATGCTTCATGATCAAGATCTTCCTATGCATCTTTGGGCAAAAGCTGCCAAAACAGCGGTGTATGTATAGAATTGTACTCCACACAGAGTACTCAAGAACAAGACCCCTGAAGAAGTCTTCTCCGACAAGAAACTAGAAGTCATCCATCTCAAAATATTCGGCTGTCCTATGTACATACACATTCCAAAAGAGAAGAGAACAAAACTAGATCCTTCAGGAAAGAAGGGTATATTTGTGGGATATTCTGAAAGCTCGAAGGCTTACATAATATATTCCGTAGGATTCAAGAAGATTGACATCAGTAGGGATGTGACATTTGATGAAGACACAGCTTACAACAAATCCAGAAAGAAACCTACTGAAGAGACTGAAGTTGAAGAAGAACATAGAATTCCTGATACAACCATGAATGAAGAAACTCAAGAAGAAGATCGAGAATTTGAAGAACCACAAAGACCTATAGATCCACCTCCAAAGAAGAATCCTCATAAGAGGAAACCTGCTTGGGTATGAGAAGATATCCAAGGTGCGGAAATATATGGGGCTCTAGAAGAGAATCACAGAGAAAGAAAGAGGACCAGATCCTGCTCTGGGTATGTAGCATTACTATGTGATTTCATCGACGAAGAACCTTCCAATTATGAAGAAGCGGTAGAACGGAAAGAATGGAAGGATGCTATGATCGAAGATTATCAATCGATCATGAATAATTATGTTTGGGATGTTGTCCCAAGACTAGAAGAGAAGTCAGTTGTAACTTCCAAATGGATCTACAAGATCAAGCATGATGCAGACGGTAGCATAGAGAAATATAAAGCAATATTTGTTGCTCATGGTTTCTCACAGAAAGAAGGAATAGATTATGAAGAAACCTTTGCACCTGTATCCAGATACACTTCCATCAAATCAATACTTGCTCTGGCTATAGTGATGAAATGGAAGATACACCAGATGGATGTCAAGACTGCTTTCTTGAATGGTGTAGTAGAAGAGGAAGTGTATGTGGAACAACCACTCGGTTTTGAGACACATGATAGGGAGTCTCATGTATGTATATTGAAGAAAGCCTTGTACAGTTTGAAACAGGCACCCAAGACATGGTACGGCAGAATTCACAGCTTTCTATCCAGTTTGGACTTTACCAAGAGTAAAGTAGATTCCAACCTTTACTACAAGGTTGAAGATGGAAACCCAGTGATGCTCCTACTGTATGTAGATGATCTGTTTCTAACAGGTATGGATGGGTTATTTGCTGATACAAAGAGAAAGCTTGTTGCTGAGTTTGAAATGAAGGACTTGGGAATGATGCACTACTTTCTAGGCATGGAGGTGTGGCAAAGTGCAGATGGGATTTCCCTCGGACAAGGGAAGTATGCAGTAGAGATCTTGAAGAGGTTTGGGATGATGGACTACAAGGCCTTGACCACACCTATGGCATCGAACCTGAAACTATTGAGTGATGCTTCATTAGAGACAGTTGATGCCACAATGTATCATCATATGATTGGGTCCTTGATGTACCTGGTGAACACTAGACCAGATATTTTCTTTGTTGTGAACACCTTGAGCTAGTTCTTGACAGATCTAAGACATGTTCACTTGATTGTTGCAAAGCATATTCTGAGATACCTGAGAGGTACGGTTGATTATGGGCTCAAGTATGATGCGAATCAGAAGATTAACCTGGAGGGTTATGTTGATTTAGATTGGGGAGGCAGTTCCATCGATAGAAAGAGCACTTCAAGATGTTGTTTCAGTATGGGATAAGGTGTGATCTCTTGGTTTAGTAGGAAGCAATCTTGTGTGGCACTGAGTACAGCTAAAGCAGAGTATGTCGTAGCTTGTTTAGCTAGTTGTGAAGCAGTATGGGTCAGGAAGCTACTATCTAATTTATTTGATCTCCAGATGGATGCTACTTGTATACATTGTGACAACTAGAGTTGTGTGAAGTTGTCGGAGAACCCAGTGTTCCATGAGAAGTCAAAGCATATCGAGATCAAGTATCACTATATCAGGGATATGGTGTAGAGAGGAGCAGTGAAGCTCCAGTATGTTGCGACGGATGATCAGATAGCTGATGTGTTGATGAAGCCATTGGCCAAAGTGAAGTTTGAGTACTTCAGGGAGAAGCTTGGTGTTCTCCAAATCGAGGTTCCCTCCAAGGGGAAGTGATGAGTCTGTAAGCCATTCTAACGAGTAGGTCAGATGTAAGGGCTAAGCCATTCTATCATGGTGAGAGGATTGGTTCCTTCCATGTCAGATATGACTGCTGAGCCATTCTGATATGACTGTAGGATTGGATCCTACATGATCATATATAAGGGCTATTTCCATTCTTGGAATGGAGCTGCCTAGTGAGTTACCAAGAATACTTGGTCTTGGACTGAGGGCCTTTCTGAGACGATTGTAAGATGTAGTATTACATGATCAGATGTGAGCGCATGGCCATTCTGATGTGATTGAGGGATGTGTTCCCACTTGATTAGATATAAGGGTTGTTGCCATTCTATCATGGTGAGAGGATTACTTCCTTCCATGTCAGATGTGAGTGTCAACCATTCTGATGTAGGATTAGTTCCTACATAAATGTAAGGGCTACCACCTTTCTGACGAGTAGGTTAGATGTGAGTGTCGGCCATTCTGATGTAGGATGAGATCCTACATAGATGTAAGGGCTACCACCTTTCTGACAAGTAGGTTATATGTGAGTGTCGGCCGTTCTGATGTGACTGTAGGAATAATTCCTACATGATTAGATGTACGGGCTACTGCCTTTCTGATAAGTAAGTTAGATGTGAGTGCCGACCGTTCTGATGAGTAGGTCAGATGTAAGGGCTACTGCCATTCTCTGAATGGAGGCACCTGGCCAGTTACCAAGAACCCTTAGTATAGGATTGAGCGCCTTTTTGACGAGTCAAGGTTAGATGTAAGTGTTGTGCCTTTTTGATGAGTAGGTTAGATGTGAGTGCTGGCCATTCTGACAAGTAGGTCAGATATAAGGGCTACCAAAGACCTACGAGGAGGTAGGCCTACAACCAGCATGAAAAAGGGTTGGCTCTGTAGAACTTCCTTTGACGAGAAGAATCATGAGATAGCACATATGATGATGACCCAGTGATGATCCAGATCGAGTTATGATTCAAATCCAGTTATGATGTCTCTGAGATGATCTAGATCGAGCGATGATTTAGATCCAGTAGTGATGATCCAGATCTAGTGATGATGACCCAGTGATGATCCAGATCCAGTGATGGTGACCCAGTGATGATCCAGATCAAGTGATGATCTAGATCCAGTGATGATGATCCAGATCCAGTGATGATCCAGATCCAGGTGAAGATGACTTGAAGATGAAAATGACTTGAAGATAGAGATGACTTGAAGATGAAGATGACGAGAACTTAACGATGACCTAGATGATACAGAGAAGAAGACTCATGCTGAAAATTATGTCGAGAGAATACCTTCCTAGTTAAGAGGGAGTGTTGATGTATATGTAACTTCGGAATGTATTCATTTATATTTCTTATGTATTGTAACCTGGTGTTTATTCTGGGATGTATTTGTAATGTACTTGAGTCATGTCATGCCCCGATGTTCCTATAGGGAAGATCTATAATGTAAACAAGTCATGTCAAGTTATTGTGGGTAACCCTCCTATTGATCAAGGGTTAAAGTCCCCGCAGTTCCAGGGCACCAGGGTTATTAGACTCTCCTAGAGAGGTCGGACCTAGTAGGGTTTAGTCATGTCAGGAATTAGTATAAATAGAGAGCTAGCCTCTCTATTTAGCACACACTCATCCACACTCAGTTGTAGCGCATAGCTGAGGAAGAGAAAGACACTGGGGCAAGGAAGAAAGAGGTTACTGTTGTTTGGAGATCATCTTACTGTTTTGGGGTTTTACTTTTGGTGTTGATTCTATCTCTGAGGAAGTTGTGGGGTTTTCTCCATTTATGGTTTCCCTTAGGAAAAACACTGTGTTCATTGTCTCTTGTGTTTGATTGTTGTGCTTGTTATTCTCTCAGTTAAAGATCCTAATAATGCTAGCTTAATGTTGAAAAACT
>LPNX010214715.1:0-13423 GCA_001517045.1 Pseudotsuga menziesii | reverse complement strand
GGACATGTAGGATTATCTACCTATTTATTTACTATAGATCTATTTTTAGTCGTATCTTTCCCTTTCTACCACTTCTTCAACTTTGGTGGCTTCTTATACACATTCGCCATACCATGTTTCACCTTGTAGCTTCAAGGTGAGTAACTTGTACTAACACTTCGTCAATGTTAGTAGGATTACACATTAAAATAGTATGATGAAGATAAGATCGCAGACCACCAATGTATAAGAGTTTCACGAGTGTGTAATGGAATTTCCAATGCTAAAGTTTTATTCTTATGTTCTTGAGTATAAGGTTGAAAATTTTTCCCTTTAATTCTGTTAGACTTAACCATGCAATCATTGATGTTTGAGCATCTTCCAAAGGATAGAACCGTTTCCTTAATACAAACATAAATTCAACCCAAGAAGAAATGATTTTATAGTGTTGTACCATATATGTACGGAAATCTACATTATAATGAGGATAAAGATAATAAACATTTTTTTTCGTGGTTACTTTCACATTATGAGGAGGATAAAGAGAATGAACATCATTTTTTCATGGTTATTATGAGGAGGATAAAGGGAATGAACATTATTTTGTGATGGTTATTATCTTTTGTGTATATTGACATTAACTCTAATTGCAAAGAGATGATTAAACATAAAGCACACATTTTTGTCATGGTTATTATTTTGGGTATTAAAAAATAATAATTTAAGTTGATATTAATATTTAGATCTTAAAAATATTTTTTAAACAAAAACATTTACCAAGTATATATTTTTACTAAGTTTAATTTTAAAATTAAATTACACTTTAGCAATGCTGTTCTTTTTCTTTATTTTAAATTTTGATAATATGAACCATTTTAAAATAACCATAACTTTGAAGAAAATATATTTTTCTCTAAATTCTTATAGCAAAGATGGAATTACAATTCCTCATAATATTTGGATTAACTTTTGGACTTGAAAATATATATATGGACTTGAAAATATATATATATATATTATGAAAAAAAATTATAATAAAAACAAAAAACTATTTCTCTATCAAAATAGAGAAATGAGTGGATATAATGGTTAAGAGCATGTGTTTCCTCTTAGGAGACCACATGTTCAAATCGAGAGGTGGGTAGTGTATGTATACCTCTCTAAACTTTAGCAGGAAACAAGGGTGTCTCACACACCAATTTGGTGTCTAGCTTGGGGCCGACCTTTAAAATAAATAATAATAATAATAATAATAGTTAATATTATTATTATTATAGAAATAGGTAAAACATTCTTAAGAATCTTGTAATTAAGTTTTATACATAATGACTTAATATTTTTTGAGAAAATAAATACTACATTTTTAAAGTTAAATAACCATTTTATTATTTTAAATCCCTTAAAAAAATATTGATGGCAATGTGGACCTATGTATCTATGGCCAATCTCATCTACATTGCCCATTACTAATGGAATTTGAGGAATTTTTTATGGTTATGGGGCATTTTTTCCATGTGCTAACTGTTAACCCCAAAAAACCCTCATTGGGCTCTACATGGCCTACACCACCCAAGGACACCCATGCACTACGCTCATTTCACCCTATTGGACCCCCACACCCTTAAAAAGGCATAAGAATGAGCAAAAGGGCTTAAAAACCACCAAAAAAAGCCTAAATAGTACTCCTAGAAGCTAAAGCCTCCAAAAAGGGCTTAAACCCCTCAAAAGAGCTAAAAATCCCAAAAGGAGCTAAAGATATAAATAGAGGGGTGGGGCTTAAAACCCTAAAAAGCCCCAAAAAAGCTATAAATAGAGGGGTGGGGGTCACTCTCAAAACACTTCTCCCTTGCACATTGTTATGCTGCCCGTGGATGCCTTGAGATCCTTTGTCTCTCAAGCCACCCACACTCCCTCTTCTCCGTCTTCCATTGAGCCATAGCTCCTCCATCCAAGAGAGATGTTTCTCCAAGCCACGGGATGGTGGCCCATTTCGAGCTATTCCATTTCTCTTCTTTATGTTTTACTTTGTTTTTTGTGAGTTTTTACTGCATTTTGCCTACACGATTCTATCCTTATGTCCTATAGACTAAAGGTAGCCATTTGTGTTGTGTAGCAAGGCAGGAAGAAATCCCGTGTTGTGTAGCTACGAAGAAATCCCTGTTACACTAACTACCAAACAATTTCTCAAAACTTATTTTTGACTTGTGATGATTTTTATAAGTTAGTTTCAATGAGATTGAATTTCTAAAGTGGCTCTTAAACTCAAATTTTAATTGCAAGCAATCATAAATGCTTATAGGTATATACTGCGTAACTTTAATAGATATCATTTATTATTATTTTTATATATTTTTAATAGGTAATTTTGTTAGATTTGTATTAGTCCAACCTAGTGGAGATAAAATGAAAGTCCAACTGTCCTTGTGGCTAAGAGATTCATAAATAATGTAATAATAATTAACAGGAACAGGAGCGCAAGCTAACTGCACGCGGATTGAGATTGCGGATTGAGATTAACAGACTGGGCGCTTTTTGGATTGGTATCAACGGCCTGCCCGCTTCCCACAGTCCACTCGATATAATATTGTGTTATATTTTATATAAAATTATCTAAATGGGCCGTTGAATTCGATTATTTCGAAGCATAACATACTCTATATATTTGAATGGGACCGTATTTTATAAAAAATTATCTAAATGGGCAGCTCGTTGAATTCGATTATTTCGAAGCATAAAAGACTTAACGGCTTAGGGTCCTAATATATTCAGCATATTTAGGGTTCATAATATATGCGATATGCGACATGGATCTGTATATATTTGAATGGGACCTACTTAAGGATTATAATAAATTCATAATAAATTCGGCCTACTTAAGGATTATAATAAATTTAGGGTTACCATAGATCTCTATATGTATAGAACGAAAGAGCGATAGAGAGTGCCAACAGATTGTAGAGTATACAAATCAAGTGGAGGACGTTATTTTAGCGGAAGGATTTCAGGGACAATTATGGCTGGAAGAATCGAAGAAACTGAAAAAACATGTTGCTGTTGAAGGTGCCCCGTTCATAGATGTTCACCAAATGCCAGTGATTATCTATCATAATCATCCACCAAAGACTATTGAAGTGATTATTTTTATATATTTTTAATAGGTAATTTTGTTAGATAATTTTTATATATTTTTAATAGGTAATTTTGTTAGATTTGTATTAGTCCAACCTAGTGGAGATAAAATGAAAGTCCAACTGTCCTAGTCGCTAAGAGATTCATAAATAATATAATAATAATTAACAGGAACAGGAACGCAAGCTAACTGCACGCGGAACGCAAACTAACTGCAAACTAACTGCACGCGGATTGAGATTAATGGACTGGGCGCTTTTTGGGCCTGCCCGCTTCGCACAGTCCACTCGATATAATATTCTGTTATGTTTTATATAAAATTATCTAAATTGGCCGTTGATTTCGATTAATTTCGAAGCATAACATTAGTATGTATTTGAATGGGACCGCTCATTGAATTCGATTATTTCGAAGCATACAGACTTATCGGCTTAGGGTTCCTAATATATGCGATATGCGACATGGATCTGTATATATTTGAATGGGACCGTATTTGTGTAACTGAAGGGGATAAATTCATAATAAATTCGGCCTAGTTAAGGTTTATAATAAATTTAAGGTTACCATAGATCTCTATATGTATAGAGCGATAGAGAGTACCAACATATTGTAGAGTATACAAATCAAGTGGAGGACGTTATTTTAGCGGAAGGATTTCAGGGACAATTATGGCTGGAACTTGGAAGAATCGAAGAAAGTGAAAAAACATGTTGTTCTTGAAGAGTTCGTGCAAAAGCGCACAAGTGCCAATGACAAGACGTCAACAGATCCTTCAGTCGTCATTGCAGAACCACCAACTCATGAGCCTGCAGCAAATCAAGTCTATTCCGCACTGCAATCACCAACACCTAAGAACTTTAGCTTCGAGACGCAAGCAACCCAGCGCACCCATCAACTTTCAGATCCAATCCCTAGATCTGATATCTCACCAATCTCGTCTCCAGGGATGAGTTTCTCAGATCATTTTTTTCATCATCTTTTGAGCAATACAAATGCTGATCTTATGAGCTTGGAGACGGTAGCGACCAAGCCTGCCCTTCAACTTTCAGATCCAATCCCTACATCTGATATCTCCCCAATCCCGTCTCCAGTGATGCGTTTCTCTCGTAATTGCTTTAAAAATCATTTGAGCACGGAAAATGTAATGAGCTTGGAGACGCCAGCGAACCGAGCCCGTCCATCAACTTTCAGAGCCAATCCATCAACTTTCAGAGACTGGGATGAGTTACACAGATCTTCTGAACAACACAAATGATGATCTTCTCGATCACAACTTTATCTGGGAAGAGGCGGAGGCGTCAAGAACTCGCAAACCCAACCCCCACCCGTGATATCTTTCCTGGTATGGGTTTTACAGGTAATCTGTTTGATGGTTCTCTTTGGGTTTTACATTTGTTTTTCCAGGGATGGGTTTTACACAATACTTTATTATGATTATTTATGAATTTGTGAGAAATAGTGTTATATCTGTCCATTGGGTTTTCCATTTGTTTTTCGGGGATGGGTTTTCATAATAAGTTATTATAATGATTTATGAATTTGTTAGAAATAATGTTAGATCGGTTCATTCTTCACAGTTTGAGTGAAATCTTTTTATCTCTAATGGGTATTTAGCTTGTGAAGCTATAAACTGGTTTTATTTTATAAAGCTATCTAGCTTATAAAGCTATAAACAAGCTTATGAAGCTATAAAAAGGGACCCATGGCCAAATATGTGTATACTATGTTCAAAGGATGAAGAAACTATATATCACTTGCTGATGAATTGTAGTTTTATTAAACTTGTTGGAAGGAAGTATTGTAGTCTCTTAATATTTATGAGAATTGGGACTTTCAAACCATTGACTCTAGCCTAAAAAAACAGGTATTATTTTTGTTATTAGCTATAAATATTGGTCAAGGTCTCTTTGTTGGGGTGTGTGGCTTTACAAAACTATGTTATTTTTGAAGATGCCCCAAAAAAATTTCTTAGAGTCAGGCTCAAATATTACGACCAGCTCAAATATTACTACCATGTTCAAGGAATTATGCAAAGAAGCCAATGTTAGACTTTCTAGAACTATTTCAACACAAATATTCCCACATAACATTTTTATAGGATATTTTGCTTGGTATCACAAGATGATATTTGTGGAGTTAGTATAACAATGAGAATCATACAACATATCTTTAAATTCTGGATAGGATGTGGATAGCGATGGAATTGTGGGGCTTATTATATTTTGTACTTCATAGATGAATTTATGAAATTCATATTTAACCATACTTTAAATTACTCATTGAGTAAATGATAAAATAATTCTACCATTGGCTTTATAAGAAAATTGGTTCGAAAGGACAAGAAAGATCAAATATTCATTTGATAATCTTGTGTTTACTCAAGCTGACTATCTTTAAAGCTATCACTTGAGAAGGAGAAAGGAGTCACAAAGGAGTCATATTATAGGAGGAAATGCTAAGAAGAATAGCTGTGTTTTTTTATCTTCTTTAGTGTTTTTTTATCTTCTTTAGGTTCTGTTTACAAACAACATTGTGGAAGACTTTAATATTCTCATATTTTATATTTCTTTCATTTTTGGAAGAGACATATTTACTCTTTAGTGATAAAGGCATTCTGTTTAAGTTTCAATGTCATTATATTTAGAAGAGGAAGTACTTCTCTTGTCTTTTTTTGATAAGTCTATCAAATTTGAACATGAGCACTCAAGACATTATATAATTTTTGAGTCATTTTTTCAATATCAAGATACATGTTTTGTTTTTTAAGTGAATAAAAAACAATTGAAGAGAACAAGTTCTTCTATAGGTAATGATTTTTAAATCTGCCAAATTGCTTGTTCAAGTATACTCGATAATTTATGATCATCTATCTTGAAAAAAAATTAGTCCCTCATGGAGAATTTTTGTTTTCATCTTGTTTCTTGGCCTCCATATTGAGTCACATGGACTTCAATTAGTGAACCTCTCACATAGCACATGCGATCATGGGATATCAAAGAATACCCTTAATTTTGAGAGATATTGACGCAAACTCTTTTTGTTGAAACCTCCTCCCAATATTTAAAACCTCCTCCCCACCCCTTTTTATACCTAAATCCTTATAAACCACCCTATCCACCCCCACATTAAACCCCTCATCCCCCCAATACCTACAATATATGGTTCAATTTTTGATAATTTTAAAACCCACAATATGAACTAACCTGATAGGATATTGGCCAACAACTGAATCCCCTGTTTATTGAGTACATCTTATTACAATTCTTTCCAACTCATTTAAAATTATCTTTAATTCATAGGGTGCTATATCAATCTTTATCAAATTTAGTTTCTTGAAAAAACTATGTCTAAATCCCATTTTCTATCCTCAACTTCTTCATTTTTGTCAACATTCTCAAAAGAATTCTTCCACATCATCAATGGATAATAGTATCCCTTTAGTTATGTCCACCACTGCTTAATAGTTCTATGACCTCTCAAGCCACTTTAGAAGTGTTTGGAGGATAGTTGTTATTTTTTTTGTTTACAAACAAAATGATCTAGAAGACTTTAATGTTCCCATATTCTCTAGTTCCTTCTTTTTATGAAGAGGCAAAATAACTCTCGTGTGATGTCTCATATGTTGTTAGGTTAGATCATTGCTTATAGAATGATATTTTTTTGTTTTAGTTTCAATGTGCTTACATTTAGAAGAGGAATAATTCATTTTTCTTTGGACAAATCTGGAGATTTGAGGAGTTATCAGTACTCAGCAAACTGAACTGAAATGGTTTCAAAACTGTCTGTATATAATCTTTGACTTGATTTTGAATATCAAAATAGATTCTTTTTTAGCTGCATAAAAAGTAATGGAAGGGAACAAGTTGTCTAGTCAAATCTCAATTGTCAATTTAAGAACTATTGAAGACTTGATATGTTTTGTTCATCAAAGTAAAAAGTTTGCACATTAAATAACAATCTCTAGATACGCAAAATTGTTAATCTATACTAAATAAAGTGTCTTCATATATTTTAAAAAATTTGTGGTCCTATATGCACAAGCTTATTTTTCTTCTTCTTTCTTGGACACTTTACTCTGTACATCTTATGACAATTCTTGTGACCTCTTGAACATTCATCAATCTCACTATTCTTTTTACTTCATAAGTTGTTATATCAATATTTATCACTTTTAGTTGTTCTAAAAATAATGTCCAAATTCAATTTGTTATCCTCAACTTCTAAATTGTTGTCAAACTACTCAAAAGAATTCTTCCACTTCACTAATGGGTAATAGTACCTCACATTTCTTTAGAGATCCATATTTTTCTTAAGCTATGTTCACAATTGGTAAGTAACTCTATGATCTCTGAAGGAACTTTTCAAGCATTTGGAGGATAATTGTTCCTTTTGCGTTTACAAACAAATGATGTAAGACTGATTCACATATTTTTTATTTCATTTTTTGTTTGTTTGATGAGACAACATAACTCTTTTGTGATGTCTAATATGTTCTTATGTTAGATCAATGTTTTTTGCACGAAGCCTTTTTGTTTAAGTTTCAATTTGACTAGACTTAGAAGAGGAAGTAGGCATCTTATTTTTGTTTTGATAAATCTATCATTTTTGAGGAGTGCTCCAAAACTAGCAATAGAAGTGATATTTATTTTTTTTAATAAACAAGAATACATTCTATTACATATGATACAAAAATGATATTACAATCAAACCTCATAGCTGGAAGATTCACCCATGATCGTTTTCAGCTAGATTTAGACTATATTCTTCCTTGATTCCCAGACCTGTGCCTCTCCTTGTTGACAAGGAAACATGAACAACCCACACACTTACATATATTAAAACAAAGGTATTCATTCAATTCATTGATTTTCCAGCACCAACTCAAAGGAAGCACTAACACCCTTAATTCTTCATCATTAAATGCAAATGAAGGTTTAACTCCTTTCCTTGTAGTACCATTCCACCTTATTGATTTCTATTATGATTTTGTTATCATCATGCATAGCATTTTTGTTAATATTTCATTATTCTCATATCCAATGTTTTTTTTCAAATATCTTTGTTTCTATGAGGATGTCACTATTTTGATGTAGCATGTTCTGTCTCGATAGATGGTTTGTGGATGCTTCTATCCTGATGTCACTATTTCGATGTGCCACATTACCTTGGGTTCAATATGTTATCACTATTTTTATGAACATTGCACAATATTGAATGTCTCACATATGTTGCTACTTTACATTCAATACATCAGTACTATTTCATTTAATATTTCCACATATTGGCCAAATTTCCAATGTTTACCTCATGTGGAATCTAATTTAATAAGAAATTAGTAGGCATCTATGCTAGGGAACACAAACATGTACTTCAAGAGGGAAGTTCGAGTTTGGCCCAACGTGAGGATCCCCACCCAAGAGTAAATGAAGAAAGGAGTCTCAGAGTAAATGGAAAAAGGAGCGTGAGGATCCCCGTCCACTAGTAAATGGAGAAACGAGCTTGAGGATCCCCCACCTAAGAGTAAATGGAGAAACGAGCCAAGGATCCCCTGCCCAAGAGTAAATGGAGAAAGGAGCTTAAATAAATAATTACTACCCAGTTCAATAGCAAAGAGACTAAAGATGTTTCCTACATAGAGGCCTATGAAAGAAGGTTAGTGGAGTCAAAGTCCCATGATTTAGTGGAGAGACTAGTAAAAAAAACAAAATATTGGAGAAAGAGGACGATCAACAAACCACAAAAGTGTTCAACTATGCATTAGATAAGTTGAAATTTATTTCGCGATATCTTTCCAAGAATCATATTGGATCCATTCCGGGAGTTGAGGTTGGAGATGTATTCCATTCTCAAAGGTTGCTAAGCATGATAAGCTTGCATAGATCTATACAAGGAGCTATATATTATCTAAATCCTAAAGAAATAGGCTACATGGTGACATTGGCTATAGGAATAACAATGCTCGTAGCCAATGGCACCATGTAGCAAGTTTCTTCTGGATTTAGATAATATATACCTCCTTATAGAGGTCTATGCAAGCCTATCATGGGCAACAACCTTCGAGATTAGAATACATCTCCAACCTCAACTCTCGAAATGGATCCGATATGATTCTTGGAAAGATCTCGCCAAATAAATTTCAACTTATGTGATGCATAGGTGAACATTTTTATGGTTTGTCGTTCCTCCTCTTTCTCCAATCTTTCTTGTTTATGTACGAGTCTCTAGACTAAATCATGGAACTTTGAAACCACTCACCTCCTTTCACGAGCCTCTTTGTAGGAAACATATTTCATCTCTTTGCTATTGAAGTTGGCAGTAAGTATTTCTTTAGGCTCCTTTCTCCATTTACTCTTGGGTAGGGGAGCCTTAGCTCCTTTCTCCATTTACTCTTGGGGGAGGATCCTCAAGCTCCTTTGTCCATTTACTCTTGGGCAGGGATCGTCAAGCTCCTTTCCCCATTTACTCTCAAACTAGTTTCTCCACTTACTCTTGGGTGGGGATCCTTAGGTCGGGTCAAACTCGAGCGTGCCTCTTGAACTGCATGTTTGCATTCACTAGCACGAATGCCTACTAATTTAATATTATAATTGATATCTAATTTCAATGTGCTTTGTCTTATCGTGAAACATGATATTTTTCGTCATCTTAATACAAATCTGATTATCACAAAGGATATCAATAGCATATATCTCTCCATCGAATAGTCTTTCTAACATCTTTCGAAGCCATACTACTTCGCTACATGTTGAATATGCTACAATGTATTCAGCCTATGCCGTACTAAGTGAAATACACATATGCTTTCTACTGAACCAAGAGATCATGCATGATCCCATACTAAAACAACATCGTGATGTGATTTTTCTATCTTTGGCAATTCTTCCCCAAATCTATATATCCATGTAATTTGAGCTCTCCACTAGATTCATATATGGGCCAATAATCTAAATTTCCCTTTAGATACCTCATCACATGTTTTTCCCCAACAAAGTGAATGTCTCTTAGAAGAGGAATTAGGCATCTTATTTTTGTTTAGATAAAGATGTCATATTTGAGGAGTGCTCCAAAATTAGCAAATAGAAGTGATATTTTTTTTTGTTAATAAGCATGAATATATTCTATTACTTATGATACAAAAATTATATTACTATCAAACCTGTCCAGCTGGAACATTCACCCATGATCATTTTAAACTAGATTTAGACTATATTCTCTCCTAATTCCTAGACCCCTGCCCCTCCTTGTTGACAAGGAAACATGTCCAACCCACACACTTACACACATCAAAACAAAGGTATTCATGTGACACATGGTATTCAATTCATTGGATTCTCGAGCACCAGCTAGAAGGAAGCACCAACACCCTTAATTCTTCATCATCGAATGCAAATGAAGGTTTAACTCCTTTCCTTGTAGTACCCTTCCACCTTATCAATTTCTATTATGATTTTGTTATCATGATGCACAAAATTTTTGTTAAGATTTCATTAATCTCACATCAAATGTTTTTTTTCAAATATCTTTGCTTCTATGAGGATGTCACTATTTTTATATAGCATGTTCTGTCTTGATAGATGGTTTGTGGATGCTTCTATCGTGAAGTCACTATTTAGATGTGTGACATTACCTTAGGTTCAATATGTTATCACTATTTTTATGAACATTGCACAATCTCAAATGTCTGATATATGTTGCTACTTTTCATTCAATACATTAGTACTATTTCATTTAATATTTCCACACACTGGCCAAATTTCCAATGTGGACCTCATGTGGCATCTAATTTAATAAGAAATTAGTAGTCATCTATGCGAGGGAACACAAACATGCACTTCAAGAGGCACTTTCGAGTTTGACTCGACCTAAGGATCCCCACCCAGGAGTAAATGAAGAAAGTAGTGTGAGAGTAAATGGAGAAAGGAGCTTGGGGATCCCCACCCAGGAGTAAATGGACAAAGGAGCTTGGGGATCCCCTTCCCTAGAGTAAATGGAGAAAGGAGCTGTGGATTCCCCTCCCAAGAGTAAATGAAGAAAGGCGCTTGAAGAAACACTTACTTCCAAATTCAATAGCAAAAAGATGAGAGATGTTTTCTACAAAGAGGCCCGTTAAAGGAGGTCAGTGGTGTCAAAGTTCCATTATTTAGTCTAGAGACACGCACATAAACAAGGAATATTGGAGAAAGAGGAGGATCGACAAACCATAAAAGCGTTCTACTTTGCATCAGATAAGTTGAAATTTATTTGGCGAGATCTTTCCAAGAATCATATCGGATCTATTCCGGGAGTTGAGGTTGGATATGTATTACAGTCTTGAAGGCTACTAAGCATGATAGGCTTGCATAGACCTATACAATGAGGTATATATTATTTAAATCCTGAAGAAATAGGCTACATGGTTCCATTGGCTATAGAAATAACAATGCTCGTAGCCAATGGAACCATGTAGCGAGTTTCTTGAGGCTTTAGATAATATATACCTCCTTGGAGAGGTATATGCAAGCCTATCATGCTCAGCATCCTTCGAGACTAGAATACATCTCCAACCTCAATTCCCGGAATGGATCCAATATGATTCTTGGAAATATCTCGCTAAAGAAATTTCAAGTTATCTCATGCATTGTCGAACACTTTTATGGTTTGTCGATCCTCCTCTTTCTCCAATATTTCCTGTTTATGTGCGAGTCTCTGGAATAAATCATGGAACTAGTCTAACACTTTTATGGTTTGTCTATCCTCCTCTTTCTCCAATCTTTCTTGTTTATGTGCGAGTCTTTGGACTAAATCATGGAACTTTGACACCACTCACCTCCTTTGATGGGCCTCTTTGTAGGAATCATCTTTCATCTCTTTTCTATTGAAGTTGGAAGTAAGTATTTCTTCAGGATCCTATCTTCATTTACTCTTGGTAGGGGGGTCCTCAGCTCCTTTCTCCATTTACTCTCATACTTGTTTCTCCATTTACTCTTGGGCGAGGATCCTTAGGTCAAGTCAAACTCGAACCTACCTCTTTAATTGCATGTTTGCGTTCACTCACATGTATTCCTGCTAATTTAATATTATAATTGATATCTGATTTGAATGTGCTTTGTCTCATTGTGAAACATGATATTTTTCATCATTTTAATACAAATCTGATTATCACAAAGGATATCAATAGCATATATCTCTCCATCGAATAGTCCTTCTAACATCTTTTGAAGCCATACTACTTCACTACATGTTGAATATGCTACAATGTATTCATCCTATGCGGTACTAAGTGCAATACTAGTATGTTTTCTGCTAAACCAGGAGATCATGCATGATCCCATACTAAAACAACATCCTGATGTGATTTTTCTATCTTTGGCAGTTCTTCCCCAATATACATCTCATATATCCATGTAATTTGATCTCTCCGCTAGATGCATATCTGAGCCAATAATCTAAAGTTCCCTTTAGATACCTCATCACATGTTTTTCCTCAATAAAGTGAATGTCTCTAGGATTCACCATATACTAACTTAAGGTTTTTATTGCAAAACATATATCTAGTCTTCTATTGGTTAATTACACCAGTCAACCAATAATATGTCTATATAAGGTGGCATGAACTCCTTCTGAAGTATCGACATTCAATAGCTTCAAACATATTGTTGTAAAATACCACTGATACCTCGATGCAACTATGTGTGAAAAAGGGATAATTTTTTGTTGTTGTTGTTATCACAACATGAGTCAACACTGAGACACCATGAATCAATTTAGTTAAACATATTCTTTAATAATTATAATTTCTACTTCATGTAATTAACTATCTAACATAATATAATCATAAAAAAATAACCAAACTTCTCTTGTATTAAGGACACTCATAGGATACCACTTCACTATTTACATCCTAGTTATCATAAGAAGGAAGTATATAAGAAAAACATAGAGAGCACAAAATAATCCACATCAAATCACATGAGGACAAAACAATGTACGTGGTTCACCCCATCCTTGGGGTTACATCCACCAAATCTGTTAGTTATATTATTTCTTTATTGAAGAGAAGTATTACAAAGTGGTGGCGCATCCATTGCCATCTTTCCTTAATTCAAATATCTTTGCAAAGAGACATTTCAAATTACAAATTTCCCTCTTTGTAGGGCCTTGGGATGAGCTCAGAAGTCATCCATGGATCCCTGTCTTTAACCAAACCATTCAGAACCCAAATCTGTTACTATCCTAGAATAATAGAATTATACTCAATCCTAAAGGTTGTAATTCTAACCTTCACTTCTTCTTGACATGCAAATGGAGACTACTTAACAGTTTTCATCCCACTAAG
>LPNX010214680.1:324282-383562 GCA_001517045.1 Pseudotsuga menziesii | reverse complement strand
ATCGGTAACATCTATCTTTGCATCAAATAATACTGCCAACATATTTCGAAGCCATATTGCTTCACTACAGGCTGAACATGCTGCAATGTATTCAACCTCCATCGTGCTAAGTGCAATACTGGTTTTCTTTCTACTGAACCAAGAGATCATGCATGATCGGGCATACTAAAGTAACATCCTGAGGTTCTTTTTCTATCTTTGCCACTTCCTGCCCAATTTGAATCTATAAAACCATGTAATCTGATCTCACCACTAGATGCATATTTGAGACCATAATCTAAAGTTCCCTTTAGATACCTCATTACATGTTTGGTTCCAATAAGGTGAATATGCTTGGAATTCACCATATACTGACTTAGGGTGTTTACAACAAAACATACATATGGTATTGTATTGGTTAAGTGCATCAGAGAACCAATAATATGTCTATATCAAGTGGCATCAACTGTTTCTGAAGCATCATCATTCAATCACTTCAAACTTGTTTTCATCTGAGTAGTCATAGCCTTGCAATCTATCATTCCATATCTTTTTAAGATTTCTACTGCATATTTTCCTTGGTTTAGGAAAATCTCATTTGGATATTGCCACACTTCAAGACCTAAAAACTAATGCATCATTCCAGGGTATTTCATCTCAAACTCTACAACAAGCTTCTTCTTACATTCGATGATGGCCTTATCTTCACTTGTCAAGAATAGATCATCTACATAGTTGCAATATCATAATCACATCATCCTCAACTTTATAGTAGAGGTTGGAATCTGCTTTACTTTTGGTAAATCCTAAGCTCATTATAAATCCATTGATTCTTCCATACCATGCTCTGGGTGCTTGCTTTAACCAATGCCTTCTTGATTCTACATACATGAGTTTTTTTATCACTAGCCTCGAACCATTGCGGTTGTCCGATATATACTGCTTCTCCAATCAAGCCATTTATAAAGGTCGTCTTTACATCTATCTAATGCAACTTCCACTTCATCCTGGATTCCAAGGAAATGATGGTTATGATTAAGGTGTACCTAGCCACTGATGCAAAGTTCTCCTCATAGTAGATTCCATCTTTCTGAGAGAATCATCAAGCTACAAATATTTCCTTGTACTTCTCTATACTACCATCTATTGAGTGCTTAGTTTTGAAGATCCATTTCAAGGATACCACTATCTTGTCTTTTGGTCTTTGTAATATTTCCCACACATTATTCTCTATAATGGATTAGTGCTCCTCGACCATTGTATCAACCCACTCCTTCTATTTTATTTCTTCTTCAAAACATGTCAGTTCTTTATCAACTAGATTACACATCAAAGCCACATAACTAGGGTATGACTTTGGCTTCTTTCTTTCTCAGATGGTTCCTTCTGGGGCACCATGTCTTTTTGCTTCTTCGATTAAGTTATCACTAAAGTTAACTCTCGACTACAAGAGAGCCAAGCTTAGAGAAATCTTAAAATTTTTGAATGGATGATTAGGTTGATAAAGTGATGGAGGTATAATAGTACAAATATCAGGCTGGGTTTATAGATCAAATAGTAGGAAATGTATCACTATCATGGATATTAATAGGAACAGATACGAGCATAACTTTATGAAGTAAATGAATCAGGTTCTGCATTCAATCATTTAAAGATAATTGCATATTAATCATAAGAATCTTGCAATGGATTGATAAGACCACACACAAGACAAAATCATGATAACATGAAATTCATTTATTAAAGCAAAACGAGCTCATATGATCACAATCATTTCAAAGTAGCATTTCATATTAAGGTAAACATAATACATGCTACAATAGCCTGACCTCTAATACCTCCTTAGCCCTCTCGGCTGGAAGTCCTCCTCCCCTTTTACATTGAAAATTTATAGTTTAAATAAAAGAACCTTAACAACTATAACTCTCTTCTCGGAGCTAAATTCTATCAACAACCTAAAAACAATATCAAACAAATTGCATATTTGGGTTTGCTTCTTTGGTAATTCTTCTGACTGCCACATGTTCATTGGATGCCCTGGAACTGATTATGTTATTAGATTGATAATCTTCTTTGAATGCTAGAACTAAAAATGTGAGATCAATAGCTGATTTATCTCCTCAAATCTCAAATGGTGCTTTGTAACTTTGCCACCAGCCATCAAATGCTTAAATGATGCCCAAAAATACTCATTAAATCACTAAAAATATGGAGTTGATTGCTGATCCTAATTTTTGAAACCTGTAGTCTGCCACTTGTTCCTCCTTTCACAGCCGGAACATATCAAGATCGATCTTCCGGAAATGCTTTGCCACCAAGTTCTGATTCCACGTCTTATCATTGTTTCTCAAGGCTCAAAATAACACTTTATAGCTGTATCAAACATTTGCAGGTGATCACTATCATAGCAATTTCCAATAGCAATCCACATCCGAGCATTATCAGGCCCCATATAAGTAGCTTATCGATAATAATAAAGTGAATAATAAGGCATGGCTAAAATTTCATAGGTTTTCCCCAAGCCATACCAAGCACAATAATCCCCGGGATTTATATCAACAACTCTATAGTAGGTATCAATTGCAGATGGAGTATTTTTTATTTCAACATACTCATGTCCCATTAATGTCCATGCTGAAAAGTATTTTTTGTTTAATTTCAATGCTCGCTTGAAATATAGAACATCCCTTTCATGTTAAGCTTTCAGACTATAATAATTTCCAATAATGCAACAAGATTCAAGCCTATATTTATCTATAGAAAATACTCTATGTTCCAAGAGGCTCAATGAAGCAAAGGACTCTTTCACCTACAATATATTCGGGGAAAAATGTCCATTCCATCTATACGATAGGGATCATGGCGTATCATATCATAATATATATTTTTAGCTTGGTCATGTTTCGAGGAGGATACCACAAATATTCATGACAAGCAAGAACAATCTTGCTTTATCACCACTCTCCAGCATATTATATTTGTGCAGAGGACAAATAGCATTGATATGCAGCCATGGTGAGCTCTGTCTCCTTGGCTCTTATATTTGACACTGCATTGATGACAAATAAAGCTTTGGTTATGACCTGGTTTTAGAACTTGAAAGTTGGGCTCAACGACGCAAATATCCTCATGGCTCTCCATGTGGATGTTGCCTTAACTCCCGTGTTTGATATTTGACATAAATTTGATGTTGGCAATGAAGTCTCTTTAGACTTGTAATGTTAAGAGATACATCACATATATCATGTTGACACTAGAACAATCATGAAAACTTTATGGCTTTGAAAGATGGAGTCTCTCACTACATACACACTGCCAGATTATAGAAAATTTACTGGAGCAAACTTGGTGATAACATTTGGCTTCGTCTGGGGATGGCATGCTCCCTGCGAGATGCCAAGAACAAGTAGACTAACTGCCTTTTCCATTGGGTTGGATTCTTCATGCTACTGCCAACCCATAGCCTACAAAATAAAGATTGCAATATGTTTTGTTGTATATCAAATGCTGAATTAATCATGCTCTATACCACTTCTCCACTAGACTAGAATCTTATTCAATTAAGCAATCTAAATTACTGAACACCATAACAAGCTGAATACCTAAAAAAAAAACCTGCATGCTGAACTGCTGAGAAAGGAACCACAAACTAAAAGCAATATGCTTAGGAATGAGAGATTATTTATGCACACTCCTATTTAAGCAATCAAAAACTTCTTCTCCAATATAGGAAAACTTCTAATATAACCAATCTAGAAGTTTATGAATTAGCTAGATTTGCTTCCATCTCTGAGCATACAAAAGACTAAAAAAACTTGAAACCACAAAAACATACGATCCAAGAAACCATACCCATAGATTTGAAATTTTGTGCTTAAAAGATGAAGGACGCATTTCTTATCACTCTGCTTTGCTTCCATGTAACTTGCTACAAGGTCATAGAATTTGTTAGAAGAAGCAAATCAAGAACAGGTAACTACCACATCTTCTTGTTTATGTGGAATCACTACTTCATTGATGACCTCAAAATTATTTTCTTGGACTATTGGAGATGAAACAAAAGAAAATTGAAAATTACATCCTTGGTCTCTGAAATATCGAACTGAGACAACTAAATTTGGTTTAATATTTTCGTGAAATTCTTTTTCTAGAATAGAGGATATGGGCTTTCTGCTTTCCGAAGATTGCTGCTCAAAAAGACATACTATGCATTGCTTTCGTGACCCAACATCATCACTCTCACTCTCCTCGTAGATGTCATACATAGGTTCATTGCTGAAGACTTTTGTAAATGCTGATTCAAAAGGTCGTTCTTCCAATTCATCTGAGTATTCATCATATATAGGCTCACTGCTTAAAATTTCAATAGGTGCTGAAACATAAATATTTTCCTCTCCATTATTTCTCTTTTCAAACGGCTCAACAATGGAAATCAATGGCTCTTCAAACTACTTTTTGAACTTTGATGCATGAGAAAGTATAGTGGACAAATCTAACTTCTCATCATTTCCCTTAATACCTGGGTTAGATTCATGTTCATGATAGAAAGGCTGATTTGAAAAAGAATTAGAATGATCTTCCTCATTATTATCATCTTTTTCATCTAAATTTGAAGTGACGGGTACATAAGGAGAAATAAAATCCTCTTGCTGTAAAACAGATTTATGAAAAAATACAGCATACAATAAATTATCTTCTTCCTCCCCATCCTTATCATATGGATGATCTGAATTTGAAGTAGTAGGTATATCTAGAGCATTCTCAGTTACATTATCATGGATTTCACCATCAATTATGAGTTGTAAATCTTCCTCGGAAGTAGCAATAGAAAAGATTTCATCCTCATCATACAATTCATATTCCTCGCGACAATTTTCAAATAAAAACTCATATGAAAAGTACCTTTTACAGTGCTCATGGAATACTGTGTGGAAATCTTTCAAGGATGAAATGATGGAAGGAGGCAATGAGAAATACCATTCACATGCACCACCATCCAATGAATACATGAACATCTTCGTGATGTAGATCTAGCATATCCATGCACTCATGAAACTTAATGAGGTGATTTGCAGGAATGTCTTCTTTATTTTCTTGGAAGATAGGCAGAAAATATCCCCACTCTGACATATTTGGTATTGGATGTGGGAAACCAGGAACTATAGAAAAGTCAAGAGGTGCAAATCTTCGAGCCACAATGGCCTTCATTCGATCTTGTGATGTCATTTTGGATCTTCAACCAATGGAGTTTCCTCTGGATTCTTTGCAGTCACTTGGTGAAGAAATTTGCAATCATATAAGTATCCACTTCTTGTTCACTGTCAAGAAAAGGATCTAATCAATATCAAACTCCGGGGAAAATAACTTTGTTTCTTCGTCCCCGACAACGGCGCCATAAGATGTTATCACTAAAGTTAACTCTCGACTGCAAGAGAACCAAGCTTAGAGAAATCTTAAAATTGTTGAATGGATGATTAGGTTGATAAAGTGATGGAGGTATAATAGTACAAATATCAGACTAGGTTTAAAGATCAAACAGTAGGAAATGTATCACTATCATGGATATTAATCAGACATAGCTACGAGGATAACTTTATGAAAGAAATGAATCAGGTTCTGCATTCAATCATTTAAAGGTAATTGCATATTAATCATAATAATCTTGCAATGGATTAATAAGACCACACACAAGACAAAATCATGATAAGATACAATTCATTTATTGAAGCAAAACGAGCCCATATGATCACAATCATTTCAAAGCAGCATTTCATATTAAGGTAAACATAATACATGCTACAACAATCTGGCCTCTAATACCTCCTCAGCCCTCTCGGTTTGAACTCCTCCTCCCCTTTTACATTGAAAAAATATAATTTAAATAAAAAACCCTTAACAACTATAACTCTCTTCTCGAATTAAATCCTATCAACAACCTAAAAACAATATCGAACAAATTGCAGATCTAGGTTTGCTTCTTTGGTAATTCTTTTGACTTCCACGTGTTCATTGGATGCCCTGGAACTAATTATGTTATTAGATTGATAATCTTCTTTGAATGCTAGAAATGAAAATGTGAAAACAGAAAATGGAAATGCATTTCCATGTGAAAATAGAGTCTGTTAAGATGTCTCATCATACCAATCTTGATGAAAAGCTTGAGGGAGTTGATAATTTCCGAGCTTGGAAGTATAGGATCTCCCTGGTCCTGGAAGAAAATGAGTTGGACTCTTACATCAATGAAGAGGTTCTAGTTCTAGAGGGAGATGAGGCTAAGGCCTTACACAAGAAGAAGTTGGTCATGGCTAAGAGGATTATTTCTGATTCAATCAAGGATCACCTCATACCACAGGTGTCCTCTCTAAAGACACCTAAAGAGATGTTTGATGCCCTGACCAAATAATTTGAAGGGAAGAACATAAATCAGAATATGACTCTGAGAAACCAATTGAAGAATGTAAAGATCCAGAATATGGAGACTATCCATTCTTACTTTACAAGGGTCTCTCGGATCAAGGAACAATTGGAAGCGGTAGATGAAGAAGTAGAGAATGCAGAAATTGTGATGACCACCTTGAATGGTCTCCCTAGGGCATGGGACTCTTTCATTCAAGGGATCTGTGCCAAAAAGAAGCTAGTCAAGTTTAGAAAACCGTGGGAGGAATGATCACAAGAAGAAGCTCGAATATCAGCTCGAGAAGAAAAGATGGGAAGTGAATATCAATCTCTCATAGTACAATCCAAGAAAAGCATAACAGACCATCACAAAGGTAAAGCACTCTCGCCAAAAGAAAAACACTAGAAATTCTAACAAAGATTTTTCTAAGTACATTAACTTTACATGTGATGAAAGAGTACATCTTGCAAGAGATTGTCCTAGAAACAAAGATAGATCTCACAAGAGGAAGGGAAACAAGAAAATACATCATTCTCATGCTGCAAAAGATGATGAGCCATCCAACAACAGAACCAAACAAGAAAGTGATGATTCTTCAAGTGATGAATAATATGTTTTGATTTCCGCTCTCATGGGAAACATCACACATGGAAGCAATGATTGGATTATAGATAGTGGGGCTTCCAAACACATGAAAGGATTCAAAGAATCAATTATGAAACAATCAGAACATGAATCACCCCACAAGGTGAAACTTGGGGATGACTATCAATATCCAATAAAAGGTAGTGGAGAATCCTCCTACAAATTGACTCTGGAAAGTCTATGAAAATGAAGGATGTCCTATTTGTACCAGGACTAAAGAAGAACACTCTCTCCATCTCTGCATTAGATGCAAAAGGTATAAGAGTTGCATTTATAGATGGTCAAGTCATCATGTGGCCAAAAGGAAAGACTATTGACAATGCAGTAGTAATTGGAGAACAAGAGGGAGGACTATACAGATTAAAGGGCCAACCAGAACAAGATTTTGTTCATGACTCAGTAGAACCCAATGGAATTTGGCATAGAAGGGTTGCACATGTACACTATAGGGCACTACCACTTGCAATAAAAGTTGTTGAAGGTCTTCCAGAAATACAAGCAAACATGAAGGAGTATGCAAGGGATGTGCGAAAGGAAAGAACACAAAGAATACATTTGCATGTAGCGAAATCAAGGCTAAAGGAATCTTGGAAATCATTCACTCTGATGTATGCGGTCCAATGTCATCCAGTTCATTAAGCGGGTATGTATACTATGTTTCTTTCATTGATGACTTTTCTAGGAAGACATGGATATACTTAATGAAGAACAAAGATTAAGTATTCAATAAGTTCAAGGAATTCAAAGCCTTGATTGAAAACTACACAGAGAAGAAGATCAAGATTTTTTGATTAGAAAATGGCAAAGAATTCACATCAAATGAATTCAAGGAATTATGCAAAGATTCAGGGATTAAGAGGGAGTTGACCACTCCATATAATCCACAACAGAATGGGGTTGCAGAAAGAAAGAATAGAATGATCATGGAAGCTACAAGGGCAATGCTTCATGATCAAGATATTCCCATGCATCTATGGGAAGAAGCAGCTAGAATAGCTGTGTATGTATAGAACCGTACTCCACATAGATTACTCGAGAACAAGACACCTGAAGAATTATTTTTTGGCAAGAAACCAAAATTCAGTCATCTCAGAATATTTGGCTGTCTAGTGTACATACACATTCCAAAAGAAAAGAGGATAAAGTTATATCCTTCAGGAAGAAAGGGTATATTTGTGGGATACTCTGAAAGCTCAAAGGCTTATAGAATATACTTCCCAGGATTCAAGAAGATCAACATCAGTAGGGGCATAACATTTGATGAAGACTTAGCTTACAAAAAATATAGAAAGATACTTGTTGAAGAACCTGTAGAAACAAAAGTACCCAGAATTCATGACACAACCATGAATAAAACAATTCCGAGAGAAGATTGAGAAATAGAAGAACCTCAAGAACGTGTATATCCACCTCAAGAAAAGAATCCTCACGAGAGGAAACCTGCTTGGGTACGAGAAGCTATCCAAGGTGTAGAAAGATATGGGGCTCCAAAAAAGATACATAGATAAAGGAAAAGAACCAGGTCCTGCTCTAGTTATGTAGCCCTATTATGTGATTTCATTGACAAAGAACCTTCCAGCTATGAAGAAGTGACAGAAAAGAAAGAATGGAAGGATGCTATGATCGAAGAGTATCAATCGATCATGAAGAATGATGTTTGGGATGTTGTCCCAAGACCAGAGGGGAAGTATGTTGCGACTTCCAAATGGATATATAAGATCAATCATGCTGCAGATGGTAGCATAGAGAAATATAAAGCAAGATTTGTGGCTCATGGTTTCTCCCAGAATGAAGGAATAGATTATGAAGGAACTTTTTCTCCTTTATCCAGATATACTCCCATCATATCAGTACTTGTTTTAGATGCAGTAATGAAGTGGAAAGTACACCAGATGGATTTCAAGACAGTTTTCTTGAATGGTGTAGTACAAGAGGAAGTATATGTGGAGTAGCCACTCGGTTTTGAGACACATGACATAGAGACTCATGTGTGTAAGTTAAAGAAAGAACTATACGGTTTGAAATAGGCACCCCCGACATGGTACGACAGAATTGAAAGCTTCCTATCCAGTTTTGGGTTTACCAAGAGTAAAGCGGATTCCAACCTTTACTACAAGGTTGAAGAAGGGAACCCAGTGATACTCCTAATGTATGTAGATGATCTATTTGTAACAAGTGAGTATGGGTTGATTGCTGATACAAAGAGGAAGCTTGTTGCCGAGTTCGAAATGAAGGACTTGGGTATGATGCACGATTTTCTAGGCATGGAGATGTGGCAGAATGCAGAAGGAATTTCCGTGGGACAAGGGAAGTATGCAGTAGAGATCCTGAAGAGGTTCGGGATGATGGAATGCAAATCCATGACCACACTTATGGAATTGAACCTGAAGCTACTGAGTGATGCTTCATCAGAAGTGGTTGATGCTACGATGTATCGTCAGATGATTGGGTCCTTGATGTACCTGACGAATACGAGACTGGATATTTGCTTTGCTGTGAACACATTGAGCCAATTCCCGACGGATCCAAGACATGTTCACTCGATTGCTGCAAAGCATATTCTGAGGTACCTAAAGGGTACAGTTGATTATGGGCTCAAGTATGAGGTGAATCAAAAGATTAACCTGGAAGGTTAGGTAGATTCGGATTTGGCAGGCATTGCCATTGATAGAAAGAGCACTTCAAGGTGTTGGTTCAGTATGGGATCACGTGTGATCTCCTAGTTTAGCAAGAAGAAATCCTATGTAGAACTGAGTACAGCCGAAGCAGAGTATGTTGCAGCTTATTCAGGTAGTTGTGAGGCAGTGTGGCTGAGAAAGCTACTATCTGATTTATTTGATCTCTAGATGGATGCTACTTGTATATATTGCAACAACTAGAGCTATGTGAAGCTATCGAAGAACACAGTGTTCCATGACAAGTCAAAGCATATCGAGATCAAGTATCACTATATCAAGAATATGTTGTAGAGAGGAGTAGTGAAGCTCCAATATCTTGCGACGGATGAGCATATAGATGATGTACTGACCAAACCATTAGCCAGAGTAAAGTTTGAGTACTTCAGGGAGAAACTTGGTGTTCTCTAGATCGAGGTTCCTTCCAAAGGGAATTGATGTGTCTGTTGGCCTTTCTGACATGGTGGAAGGCTAAGCTTGACATGGTTTAATGTAAGTGCAGAGATGCCCTGATGTGAGTGTGGGTTGTGTTACCACATGATCAGTGCAGAGATATTTTGATGTGATTGTGAAATGCATTCCCACATGATCAATGCAGATCCATTCTGATGTGATTGAGGGATATGTTCCCACATGATCATATATAAGTGCAAAGATGCTCTGATGTGATTATGGGTTGTGTTACTACATGATCAGTGCAGAGATATTCTGATGTGATTGTGGTATGTGTTCCCACATGATCAGTGCAGAGCCATTCTGATGTGATTGAGGGATATGTTCCCACATGATTAGATATAAGTGCATAGATGCTCTGATGTGATTGTGGGTTGTGTTACCACATGATCAGTGCAGAGATATTCTGATGTGATTGTGGGATGTGTTCTCACATGATCAGTGAAGAGCCATTCTGATGTGATTGAGGGATGTGTTCCCACATGATCGGATGTAAGTGCAGCACATTTCTGACATGATGAGGTCAGATGTAAGTGCAGATGCTTTCTGACATGATGAGGTTGGATGTAAGTGCAGATCCTTTCTGACATGATGAGGTCGGATGTAAGTGCAAAGCTTTTCAGACATGATGAGGTTAGATGTAAGTGCAGTGCTTTTCTAACATGATGAGGTTGGATGTAAGTGCATAGCATTTCTAAGATGATGAGGTCATATGTAAGTGTAGAGCCTTTCTAATATGATGAGGTTGGATGTAAGTGCAGAGCCTTTCTGACATGATGAGGTAAGATGTAAGCGCAAATCCTTTCTGACAAGATGAGGTCAGATGTGATTGTTGGGGCTTTCTGACATGGGTTTTGGATGTGTTCCTCCCATGGTCAGATGTGAGTGCTAGGCGTGCCTTTCTGACATGGTTCTTGGATGTGTTCCTCCCATGGTCAGATGTAAGTGTTGGGTGGGAATTTCTGACATGGTTCATTCCATGGTCAGATATAAGTGCTGAAGATGATGAAGACCTACATGAAGGCTAGCCCTATAACCGGCATGAAAAAGGGATGGCTCTGTGGAAATTCCTATGACGAGTAGAATTAAGATAGCACCAATGATGATGACCCAGTGACAATCCAGTAGTCATGATCCAAATCAAGTGATGATCCAGACTTGATGATGATCCAGTGACGATCTAGATCAAATGATGATCCAGACTTGATGATGATCCAGTGATGCTCTAGATCAAGTGATGATCCAGACTTAATGATGATCCAGAATTGATGATGATCCAGTGATGCTCCAGATCAAGTGATGATCCCAACTCGATGATGATCCAGTGATGATCTAGACTTGATGAAGATGACTTGACTATGAATATGAATTGACGATGAAGATGACTTGAATATGAAGATGAATATGACTTGATGATGATCCAGATGATACAGAGAAGAAGAATTGTGCTAATAAATTGTGTCGAGAGAATACCTTCCTAGTTAAGAGGGAGTGTTGATGTATTTGTAACTTCAGAATTTATTCACTTGTATATCTTATGTGTAGTACTTCGATGTTTGTTTCAGGAAGTATCATAATGTAATTGAGTCATGTCATGCCCCGATGTTCCGATCAGGAGATTCAATAATGTAAACAAGTCATGTAAAGTCATAGAGTATAACCTTCCTTATTGATTAAGGGTTAAAGTCCCCACAGTTGTGGGGCCCTAGGGTTATTAGACTCTCCTAGAGAAGTCGTCCCTACTGAGTTATTGTCAAGTCAGGAATTAGTATAAATAGAGAGGGAGCCTCTCTATTTAACACACATTCATACATATTCACTCACACTCAGTTGTAGCGCATAACTGAGAGAGAGATAGAAGAATCTAGGACAAGAAAGAGAGAGAGACTACTGCTGCCGGGAGATCATCTTACTATCTTTGGGTTTTACTTTTGGTGCTAATTCTATCTCTGAGGAAGTTGCGGGGTTTTCTCCTTTATGGTTTCCCGGAGGAAAATATTTGTGTTGATTGTCTCTTGTGATTGATTGATGTGATTGTTATTCTCTCAGATAAGATCCTAAGATCATATAGCTTAAATGTTAAAAATCTAACTCCAAGCACGATAATCCCTGGGATTTATATCAACAGCTCTGCAGTAGGTATAAATTGTAGATGGAGTATTTTTTATTTCAACATACTCATGTCCCATTAATGTCCATGCTGAAAAGTAATTTTTGTTAAATTTCAATGCTCGCTTGAAATATAGAACAACCCTTTCATGTTAAGCTTTCAGATTGTAATAATTTCCAATAATGCAGCAAGATTAAAGCCCATATTTATCTATAGAAAATACTCTATGTGCCAAGAGGCTCAATGAAGCAAAGGACTCTTTCACCTACAATATATTCGAAAAAAAATGTCATTCCATCTATACGATAGGGATCATAGCGTATCCTATCAGAATATAAGTTTTCATCTTGGTCATGTTTCGAGGAGGATTCCACAAATATTCATGACAAGCAAGAACAATCTTGCTTTATCACCATTGATATGTAGCCATGGTGAGCTATGTATCCTTGGCTCTTATATTTGACACTGCGTTGATGACTAATAAAGCTTTGGTTATGACCTGATTTTAGAACTTGAAAGTTGGGCTCAATGATGCAAATATCCTCATGGCTCTCCATGTGGCTGCTGCATTAACTCCCGTGTTTGATACTTGACATAAATTTGATGTTGGCGATGAAGTATCTTTAGCCTTGTAATGTTAAGAGATACATCACATATATCATGTTGACACTGGAACAATCATGAAATTTTTTTGGCTTTGAAAGATGGAGTCCCTCACTACATACACACTGATAGATTACTTCACAATCCCAGGCAGGTTTTCTCTTTCGAGAAATCATTTCACTGGGTAAATCTTCAAGTAAATGAGGTTTTGTCATATCATGATCCTCATGCATTTGATATTATTCTTTGTTCCTAACTGGTTTAGGAATTTTTGCAGCTTTTTTAGTTTCATTCTCCTCTTCATCTTCATTATCTTTGTTTGACTTTTTGAAGGATGTATCTTCTTCAAATGTTACATCTCTACCAAGTTCAATTTGACGGTATCATGGGATATAGATTCGATAAGATTTTGATTGCTCAATATATCCTACAAACAATCCCTTCTTTCCTAAAGGATCTAAGTTTGATCTTTTATCCTTGGGAATGTGTATGCACATGGGACAACCGAATATCTTTAAATGACTTACTTCAGGATTCTCTCTGGAAAAAATTTCTTCTGTATTTTTGTTCGCAAGGGAATTGTGGGAGATTCTATTTTGTACATATACTATTGTCCTGGATACTTCTTCCCATAGGTACAATGCTAGATCTTGATCATGTATCATATCTTTCATAGCTTCCATGATAGAGCTATTCTTTCTTTCCACCACACAATTTTGTTGTGGATTATAGGGAATGGTGAGCTCCCTCTTAATCCCAACTTCCTTGCAATATTAATTGAATTCATTTGATGTGAAATATCCTCCATTATATAAACTCAATATCTTTATCTTCTTTTCATAGATATTTTCTACTACGGCCTTAAATTCCTTAAACCTTTCAAACACTTCACCCTTCTTTTTCAAGAAGTATATCCAAGTCTTGCAGGAATAGTCATCATTAAAAGAAGCATAGTAAGCATACCCACTTAATGAAGTGGTTTACATTGGATTGCATATGTATGCATGGACAATATCTAAGATCCCTTTTTCTTTACTGCCACTGTTTGGATAGGGTTCTTAATATTCTTTCCTTGTGCACATCCTTTGCACACTCCTTCATGATCTATCTGAATTTCTGGTAGACAAGTCACAACCTTGTTTACAATTAGTAAAGATTTGTAGTGAATATGAGAAAGCCTTATGTGCCATAGATCACATGGGATTATGGTACTAGTCATTAATGTTGAGCCTACATGTCCCTTTAATCTATAGATTCCTCCTTCTTCAACTCCAATTTATACTACATCATCGATGGCTTTTCCTATTCTCCACATGAGAAATCTTCCATCCACGTAGGAAAATTTGAATCCTTTCTTCTCTAAGGTTGAAATAGAAAGAGGTTTATTCTTCAGTCCTAGGACATACAGAACATATTTCATCTTCATGGACTTTCTAGAGTCCAATTTATAGGATGCTTCTCCCATTCCTTTGATGGGGTATTGGGAATCATCTCCAAGCATTACTTTGTGTGGAGATTCCTTTTGTACAAGACATGAGAGTGAGTCCTTATAACCTGTCATGTGCTTAGAGGCACCACAATCCACTATCCATGTGTCATTTCTTAGTGAGACAGATCCTGTTAGAGCAGAGATCAATACATATTCTTCACTGGAGTCTTCATCCTTCTTTGCTTCCTCTTCAACTTCTTGATCATTATATTTAGCAGCATGCGCATGAAATATTTCATCTTGTTTACTCTTTCTTCTTTTGTTAACACTAAAATTAACACCCTTAAGAGTGTTGGTCTGAAAACATATTTCTATTTCGCCCACAACATGAAGTTCAGAGTTTTTGAACAATTGAGAGCTTCAATCTCTCATTTGACCACTGCATCCACAAAGAAAGAAATGTTTGAAGACAAGGTGGATCTAAAGAGGCCAAGTCCATGACCACTTAAGGGCCAAAACCTAGCTCCTATAACTCACACAATGAAAAAAATGCCTAACATGGGTATTAATTGTCCTAGAAATACTGAAAATTAAGTTTGATGCCTAAAAACTAGGTAAAGTGGGGTTTTTGAAGGAAATAATCAAAGAGCTTCAAAATTCCTAATCCCACATTCATGGTTAATATATTGGGTGCATAATCCCAATCCTATAAAAGGAAGGAATATGAGGTGAGTTAGAGGAGAGAAAAGAGAGAGAAAAGGCATGTTGGAGGAATTGAGGGCTAGAAATCACTCTTATACCACAAAGTTTTGGACATCAAAGGCATGGATGGTAGAGGATTAGGTCTAGTATATGGAGAAGGAAGTCACCTGTAAGGTCTATAATTATTTATCCATGTTCATTTATTATGAACCAATTCAATCTTCTTCCTAATTCTTGTTCAATATTTTTCCTTCAAGTTTCATGTTGATGTAGAATTGGTAGGAAATTAGATCTAACCCATATTTCTTAAAGATAATTTGGTAGGAATTATTTTGTGGTGAGATTTGCAGGTGTGAATGTTATCAACCCAAATGGCACTTCTCTGTCCAAGTGCTGACTTTCCATATGTTGGTACACAAAAGGACACTATGGGATTGACGTTTTCCTAAACACTATAGATGGGCATGACATGAGATGCATTTACCCTTTGACCAGCATGCCATTTTAATTTTCTGTGTTGATTTCCGTACGCGACTATATCCACTGGAACTCATGTACATACACGACTATGTATGTTGACAACCCGCGTACTGTACGCGACTATTCTCATTGCAACCCGTGTATAGATCTGTACGCGGGTTTTCCTTAAAGCAACTCGTGTGTCATACATGGGTTGTCTATATCACTAGTCACGTACACATCCATTTGAAATTAAAAAATATAAAACACGATTAATGCAAATTAGTTGAGCCCTAATCATTAACTATCTCAACTGTCTCAACCTCCTCAACCTTCGAAACTGCTCTATTTCCCAAAGTATAAATAGAGGCCTTGGGGAGGGCATTAATAGAATGAATCTTGGAGAGAAAAGTTATGATGGTGGTATATCTTCAAAAGTATTTGGAGCAACAGAAATCAGAGTCCTTTGGTTGCAGAGGAGTCCTTGTTTCAGGCGTTGGGTTGTACACTTATCTCGTTCACTGATTGTTAATAAAGAGAATTCTTCTTCCAACTTTGTGTTGAGTCTCTTTCATGTATCATGGTTGAAGAATATATTTGATTAAGCACTTTATATATTGCTTATATAACCTGTCATATATACATGTATAAGTTTGTACTTGGAGAATTTTCTCTTTGCAGGTGAAGGAGGTGCATCCCTGAAAGCTTTGAAGAGAAACAGAGTGGGAGAAGACAAAGCTTGGATCAACCGTCGATAATCGGGTGAGTCCAACATATCTTCATATTTCCTTTCTGTACTTTAAAGATGATTGTCTGAAAGTTTTAGAAGTAAGTTGGTAACCCCAGACCCTAGGTTATAAGGGTGTTTAAACCTGAACAACAAAACTGGCGACTCCACTGGGGAGCCCAAGCTGCTATGGGTTATATTCTGTAGATCAGTGCCCAATATTTGCCTTGATTCAGTGTGTGGTGTCTTGTCTTGGTTCATGCTTAGAGTGGTGTTTGAATACCTTTAAAATTTTTCTTTTTATTTGAAAATTTTATACCTATAAGTGGGTTGCTCTTGCACACAGTCGCATACAGAGGTCGGCATACGCGGGTTTCTCTATAGCACAGTTGCGTACAGTATGTAGGTTGCCCTTGTACACAGTCGCGTACAAGCATGAGCACAAAATTTTTGGGTTAGGGTTTGCTTGTCCCTGTCCTTTTATATATTTTGCCTTGTTGAGTGGCCTTTTTTATGAGCATTGCACTGTGAGTTTGATGACCTTGTTAGCCATACCTTGTGCTTTCTTGTAAATCTCTTGAGTTCTTATTGTTTGGATTGTCTGTTTGTTAGCAACTTGAAGTGGATTTTCCTATTGGGTAATAGGTTTAAGTGCTAGTTGTCTGAATCAGTGATCAGGGTTCTAGACACTGTATATTCCATTCTATTTTCGAATAGTATTGGTTTGCCACTTGACTTTGTTTAACTTCAGTGATTTATATTCATTGTGTCCGCCCAAGCTAGGGTTCCAAGTCTTCCTTATGTGGTTGATCTTTGGTTCTATGAGTCTGCTTTAATTCATTTTGCTTATTTTATACAGTTAGTTTATTCAAGCATACTCAAGTATTGTGCATTTAGGTGCATAGTAGTCTTTGAGCAATTTGAAAAGTGAAAAGAAAACATTAGAAACTTTTTGCATTTGCTTTGCATTCAGTAGTTTTTTTTAAGTTTTTAAATATAATCTCAAAAATTACAAAAATATAGTCTTAGTTTTCTCTTTATTCGTTGCATTTTCATCAGTTTACATTTACAAAAAAAAAGAAAAGAGAAGCTTGTTTTTAAGTAGTGATAATTTGCTTTGAAAGTATACACCAATTTTTTTTTTACATTTCTCATCGAGTCAAAAACATCATAGTCTTTCACTCCACTTGCCTTCTGAGTAAAAAGTAGCCCTTAAAATGAATGCAATAATTAAAATTCATTAGTAATTTTTGTTTTTAGGGCCATACTCGTACTAGCTTAGGCTAGACTTGTGGGATAGGAAGTGTAAACTCCCCATGAGTATTTAACTTCAAATATAGTGGGCCAATCGATAGGTAAATCCTTCTATTTATCGATAGTATCTGGGAATCTCCTCTCAAATGGGAGTCAAGCATGAGGCTGCGTGGAGGCATTGAACTGAGGAGATAACCCTTCGATTCCTTGTCGAAATGTAAATCAAAATTTTTACGCATCTGGGGATTCTATCCTAGACAGATTTTTAGGCTCAGCTACCCTGCCCATGTGTATGAATCAGGATTTCGACTGTCCCCCCAGACTATTGGTATAGTTAAGGTAGCCTTTAGTCTCTTGACATCTAGGGTTCATACATAGGTATACCGAAAGGCTATTTCTGGTTCACCTTGGGCGAGCTTGGAAGGTAACCCTTGTTGAAAGTGTAGGAGGGTGGTGGGTGATTCCTTCGCTTGTGCCTAAGAACCTCTTCAAGGACGCCAAGCAACTATCTTTCAGCTTTCTTTGGGAAAGCATATATTTTACCCTTGCTGACTATTGAGACTTTAGTATTTTTCATAGTGATTGCTCTGTGGTTTGTCTGTCTTTAGCCGACCTTAGGGTTTGAGATGTCAAATTTACAATCATGGAGGACCAACCTATGAGAAGGTCACGAAGGTTGCAAAACCTTCCTCCTCTGATCACATTGGAACCTCCACCTCCCCCTCAAAGGTGGAGATTGGACACAGACGGTTCATTTGAACCGATAGGAGTCAGTGAAGTTTCAAGTGAACCAGAACTTAGGGCAAACCGTCTTAATTTGAACACAGTTGAGATAGAAGACTTGCAGCTGACAAGTTTTCAAAGAATTTTAATACACCTCTAACTAATTTAAACGATCTTATGATTTTTCAGGTTCGTCCTTTTGATCCACCCGTTATTGGTGTTCCTGTGGGTAGAATAATGTCTAGTGTAGGAGAGAGTTCTTTCATTTTCACCTTAGCCATCCCGGCTGAAGGGGTGCTACCTCCCCTTGTAAGTACCCCTAGATCAAGCATACATACTACGCCATTAAATCCAACGAGCCGAGTGGTCCAACCGTCGGTTCCCCCAAGCCTGGTAGGTGCTTCTGGTGGTATGGTCACTTGGATTCCTACTGTACCTACAGTTCCAACCTCCTTTTCACACACTGCCCAAAGTGGTCCGACAGGATCCTTAGCTTTTGTCCAAGGATTTCCTTGGAATGGGGGGCACATACCCCCATCCACTCTATACGTAGGTCCACCACCCTCTTATGTAGGGGTGCAGTTTGGAAGCACTAACCCTTATGGTCAAGGTTTCCAAACCCTGTTCTCTTCTCCGTTCATGAGCTCTCCCTTTTCTCGTTTTAGAGGAGGGATACATGCTCCTGTTTTTCAAACCCTAGTTTCGATTGGGGCAGCCAGAACCTCTTATACTGCACCTTATACCAACAATCCTATGGATTATGGATGGAATCATTTTCAAAGTAACCCATCCACTTCGCAACCGGTGGCAGGGGGAAACCCCACCTTTACATATGGGAATTTGGGGGCAAGTCCCTCTAATCCCCAAACTGGTACTTTTAGTGCTCCGGTTTGACATAAGCTTCCTTTCCTAGAAACATTAAACTTGCCAAATTTTTCTAAACTGATGAATGACCTGGTGAGGCATGATCCCTCCTGGCATCCTATACCCACCAAGTTTCCCTCGGACATCCCAAAATTCGAAGGCAAAGTTGGTGAAGATCCTGGGGCTCATGCCACCAGTTTTCATTTATGGTGCTCTTCCAACTCACTAAATGAAGATTCAGTTAGGTTGAGGTTGTTCTAGAGAACATTAACGAGTACCGTAGCAAAATGGTACATTGAGTTTCCTTTTGTTGCATTTAGTAGTTTTTGGGACTTGGCTAACGCATTCCTTAGCCACTTTCAGCTTCCTGTCCGATATGATTTCAGAACAAACTTGTTGTCTAACTTCCGGTAGAACAAGGCTACCCATATCGCGGATCACATCCAAGAATGGAGGAGGTGAAAGAGCCTTATTAAAGCCACTATTCCTCCTGAGTTCTTTACTATAATAGTTCCTTAAATCACCATTGCCTTATATATCTAAGGACATATCTACTTCAAGAGTGACAAGTGAGGAAGAAGCTATCCTCAAGGCCCAACAACTTGACTTGATTTACTCTCAGTCTGGGAACTTGTATGATATTATCCTTGAGGCACCGAGGCCAACACATGATCCAGATAAACCTAACCTTAGACCCCATGCCGATGTTGTGGCTGGGTCCATTAATTCTCCCACTGTAGAATATTCGGCCAAATAGCTCCATCAGCTGTCTGTTAAACATTCTACAGTGGAGGTAGCAAAGGATGCCCCCTCACCCAAAAATGCAAATTTTTTTGGACAGACCTCTCAGAACGGAAATCAACAGCCCGGTGGGAAAAAGAAGAGAGGAAAGAAAGGGGAGGGAAATCAAAACAAGCAGAAACCCACAAATATTGCTGATGGGGGCAAGAAAGAAAAGAAAAAGGTGAAAATTCCCATGTAAGTTGTGCCATGAGGATCACCTCACCCATCTTTGTTCCCTTATGGAACAAGCCCAGAAGCTGTTAAAAGCTTAACAACCGGTTGTCCTGAAGGATCTGTTTCCCCAAGGGTAGAATTTAGTTTCAGCTTCGAATGCAGCAGGGGGCACCCCAAATGCCCCTAACCCCAATTATATCAACATGGTTTGATCTTCAACTTTGCTATAGACCAGGAATAAAAACTATGAAAAAGAGACCTCTGAGAAGGGTAAGTCTATAGGTGAAACTTCTAACCCTCTCACAAATGAGAAACCTGCTGAAACTATGCCCAAGATACCGAAAGGTGTCTTTAAGAAGACCTTGCATAATTCTAATGCCAGGGATGCATCCAACTACTCCGTGGTTGAAGACTTAGCCCAGAAACCTTGTGCAATGTCGGCTTTAGAGGTGTTACAGAGTTGTCCCGCCCAACGGGATGCACTCTTAATAACCTATTGGGGCCTGGATTCGCAGGCGACAACAGGAAGGGATTCTCCCCAAAATGGAACTTCTCCAACTCCTCTACGAATTCAGCAACTTGTTTCACCTTGGTGAATTTGTAGCTTCCTAGCTTGAATGGCAAAGGAGGGTAGGCAGTCTTCTTATGTTTGAACAGAAAACTGCCTATTCCATCTATGAACACTTGTCTGACTGCCTCCTTGTGGACTATGTAATCTGTTGCATACTTGGGAAGCAGTGAAGGTGGTCTTGATCCTCCGAACATCCAGAAGTACATGCAAATTTCAGTTAAGAAATAATCCACGTATTCTTCTATCGCTTGCATGGATTCTTCCGACATACAGTCACACTCCTTTCAAAAAATGAGTGTGTAGAGTTGCATAATGAAGTGCTCATAGACCTGTCTGTAATGGCTATAGTACTGGTGAGCCCAAAATGGTCTATAAGCGGCATAAACAGGCATCCTTTCCCTGTCCCAGATGCACCTGAGACCGGGGAAAGCCTGGTTGCACAATATGCAATCTATTAATATTGACCTCATATAGAATTCCGATCTTTTTCGGGATTCTCCCTCCAAGGCTGAGGTCAAGCAAGAAGAAATACTGCTGGATACCATGCTGGCCCAATTGAAGACTGTTCCTTGGGTTGCCACATGAAAAATAATGGGTATCCATTCAAGCTTGAAGAGTCTTCCATGCGCTCTCCCAAAGATCCTATTAAGCATCAGAGCTATAAATCTGTAGGGATCCCTCAAGCTCGCTGTATCATACTCAGTGGTCGGTCTGTATCGGTAATGCTTTCCCTGCAACATCATTCTCTTAAGGGTTTCCACTAGGTCCATTATGATGCTGTTCAGCCAATCATCGGACAAGAAAACTTGGGCTTCTGGTAGGTGATAAGCCAATGCCACATATCCAGGGCTAAATGCAGCATAGCCCTATCCTTCAACATTCCCCAGGATCATCATGGTTGTATCTGCCTGGGGCAGAATCCAGCCAATTACCTCAGAGCATGGGAACACCTCTGGTCTGGTGGCAACTTTCATGAGAGAATATTTCTCTATGTTAGCATAGATGGATTCTTCTTCGAGGCCCATGTCGGGAACCTCCTGCGGGAAATCAATCTATATATTTCACCCCATTTGTACTCGGGCTCAACACCAGAAACACATTGAGTGTCTTCATATATGTATTCGGTCTTCGTGAAGACCTCTACTTCTGGCTCTTCTTCAACCACAGGGGCCTTCTTCTTTTGTCTCTTGGAAATTGTGAGTTCTTCCTACCATGTATAACATTGTGACATTAAGCAATTCAAGTTGCAGACATTCACAAGACACTGTGCAACATTTTATTCTTTCTATGTGTACCATGACAGAAACTAGTCCATGAAGCTAGGATATAAGCCCTTTGGGCTGAATAATCAAGCTAGTATGCATTACTATGCAATGTGCCATTTTCCCTATGTCAAATATGATAGTGATCAGTGCAACAAATGCATGCATTGTACAGCCCTGAAATGCCCTGACTATCAGAACTTCTGAACCCAATGTGCAGTATTCTATGACCTTATCTATATCTAGCATGAAGCAAACTCAGTCCTGTGCAATAAAGTGAGCAATCTACTACTGCTGCATGATACTAAACAATTTATCAATCATATTTGAGCCAGCATAAAATCTAGATCACTACGTAATGTGTTGTTTCTCCCAAGATAGAAATCCGTGAAACAAATGCATGTATATCAAATGCAAGGTGCAGCATTCAGCGATTTGGTCTATTGCATAGCAAACAAAGAAGAGGGTTGAATGCATCAAGATTGTGCTAGTCGCCTATGTTTTCCAACACCAAACATCTTAACAATATAGCCCAGCAGACATAAAACTGACGAAGACTTAAGCGGTTTGCGGCAAAATAGTTACATTAACTCGACTACACATTTCGTTCTCTACGGGTATTATTATCACTTTTCTGCACACGACGCTTCCATCAAAACCACTACCCATGATATTTTTAGTTAACGAACTACAACAGTAGCATATCCCTTTTAACCATCTAGGGTTTCAGACGACTGAACACAAAAGAGCTGCGCGGAGCTGCACAAGCAACAAGGCTGGGATTCAAGACCATGGGTAACATGAAATTTGACCGAAAGAAGGAACCATCAAATGCCACAGGAAAAACCCCGCACCAAACCTTCCTCTGCGCCTCATCATCACATACGAGGAAGCTAGGTGCAGGTGGCATAACGGCTGCCTGCACCACCTCCATCGAGTATGCGCACGGTCGCACACCAATGGTCGTGGGTCAAAATGATTATTTCGTAGGTTAAAAATGCCCCCAACCGCGAACAAGATTCCTCAATACGTGGGTGCTATCACAAGGCAGACAAAGGAACGATTGCAGCAAAACCTAACCGCAGGTAAAACCCCTGTACGCATGTAAAACAGGGTTAAGGGGACACAACCCTAGTAAAACACCCAACCGCAGCAAACATAACCAAAAACCTTGAACGGAACGAGGTAGGGAAACAACGAGACGATCTGGCAGCGACGTGTAACTAACGGGGCAAAAGTGGTCGGGCTTCCTCAACTGCCACCTGGGTACGAGTACCGGCACGGTGGTCCACGAGCTTCAAGGGGTCGACAGCGCAGGATGATCACAAAAATTCGAGCAAAACAAAATAATAGAATAATCCAACTCACTTATCCCCATATATACAAATGGTTCGTACGTGCAACGTGTTTTAAATCGGACGGGAAACAACTTTGGGTCAGAGGGTAAAATGTAAAGTCTTCCGCAACGACGGAAAGCCATAACCTAAATCTGACCGCAGTGATAAGCAAGGCGAAACACCAATTATCGGACGTCGGAGGGCTCTTAGGATTGGACGATGAAAGCCAACTTTTCTCTGCAACGGCGGAAGGTCGAACCGCGGATTCATCCGCAACTGCGGGACCCAAAGACTTAAAATGTTAAAGGGCTGATGGGAAAAGAAGAAGCTTTCCTTCCGCAACGGCGGAAGAAAGAAACGATAAAGCTTCCGATTCAAAACCAATATTCCGCCGAGGCAAAACACATACATCGGAAAGAATGCTGAAAATCAAACCCCAAACTCATCCGCAACAGCGGAGGCCAAATGCAAAGATCCATCCACAATGGCGGACAAGGAAATAACCACACCTTCCGACGTAAAACCAAAAGTAATCCGCAACGGCGGAAAAAGAAAAGGAAAAACCCTCCGCAACGGCGGGAATGTCAATTAAACAAACTTTCGATTCAGAGTGGCTTCAAAGGTATTCAAAGATAACAATAAGGCTTGATAAAAAAGGGAAATTTTCCAGCGTTAGAGGGAGATGTAAACATGTGGTAAACCAAATAAGCATAAGAAACCCTTTCTGAAAGCTTCCTGACGAAATCAAAGCATAAAATCAATCTAGCCCAAGCGAAAGGAGGGTCCTAAATTTTTTTTGGAATTTTGGGAAATTGTTGCAGTTGCAACAATTGGCGACTACCTGGTGAACCCCAGATCTCTGAATTAACTCCTTCCCAGTGCAAGACTGTCTGAATAAAAATGAAATCTACTAGACGCTTGTATTCCTAAGCAAGTCAAATAATGCATTTAAATTATTTAAAGAAGTCCACTCTTTTGGGAGATGGTAACATCAGAAGTATTGCAAGTCTGAATAACTCTATTGAGGCCAATTAAGTGAGGTTTTCTTTTCCTGTCCTCAGGTAGTTTACAGCTTGGACACCACAGGATTGTAACAGAGTGTAACAGTATTATCCTTTTGTTCCTCATTCCCATGCCAACTGCACTTTTGTGCCTTTTGAACTTTAGTTCTTTTGATATGAGTCCTCCTGCAGGCCTTTCTTACTGAATTTTAATTCAGGATCCTCTATCCCATAGTGTCCTTTTTTGTGAACAATGTACTTCATATTTCAGTTCACGGACGGAGAGGATCTTGTGGCCATTTAGTACTTCATGCTTTGATATTTTTCTTTGATATGTATTTTTTTCTTTAAGGAGTTTTGACTCTTGATAGCTTATTGCTTTTCTGAATATATGACATGGGATCATTTATATATGATATACTGTTTTACTCTGCTTCCTTTCCGTGAGTCTTTTTCTGTCACCCCCTTGGGTATTTAAGATGTGAAATGGATGGAGCCTCTAAATAGTATTCCAGACCTCTTTTGCTTCTGAGTTATTTATAGGGGTTAAGTAAGACTTCAATGAATGCATTGCCAGTCAGGAACACTGCTACTAGAAGACATTCTATACTTTAAAGTACAGTCTTTCGCTCAAGATTTCAGTTAATAAAGAACCCTAATGTTTCCATTGCAACCAAAAGTTTGCCTCTTTATTCAAAACCAAAAGAAATGCTAGCAAAGCAAATAAAATAACACAACATTAAATCAGATAACCAAAAGTAAAAGCATCCAAGCATTGAAGAACACAAAATCAATTTATTTATGCACAAAGCAAAAGAAAAGAAAAATTATTGCCCACTCTTGAAAATCTTTAATCATGGGGAGTTAAGGGGTGGGCTGAATAATAGAAATGAGTCATTTAACCATGATCTAGCTGTGCTTTTTTTTAAACTAAACACATGTCTACTATTCTATAATCATTTCTTATAGCCTGAGGAAGTTGAAGGAGCTCAGGCTGAGTGTCAGTTATATAACTAGCCTTTCTTGAAGTAAGATGTCTTAACTCAAACTCAGTCAGATAATTTCCGAGGACAGAATCAGCAGATTCGTTTCCCTCTCCTCACTTAGTGACATTGTGCTTCATGTAGGGCTCTCTTAACATCTTAATCAGGTTTGGGCTGCCCTTCTGAGGTAACCACAAGTGAGACCAATCCGAAGCAAAATACCCATTCAGTCTTGCGGTCCAATCTCGGTTCAGGATCATTCCATAGCCATTAGGTATGTCTGCTACTACAATGTCAATGTAATGATATGTCCTTTTATTTGCAGACAATTGAATCAGAACGTTCTCCATCTCCCCTACTACTTTGACACTAGTTTTGTCAAGTTGACTGACATCCCAAATAGTAGGTTTTAGTTGCCCATTAAGTTTTTTGCAAATTGCCAGAGGCATAACATTCATGGATGATCCAGAGTCCACCAAACAATTATGCACCTTATGATTTAACATTTGAAGAGTCACAAGGAAAGGTGGAGCGTTAGTTTTCCTTGTCCTAGCTAATTCGATCTTTTCTTCCACGAGTTGATTTTTTGTAGGCATCTCCTCTTTAAGTTTGTCAGCTTTTCTTTCCTCATCATCTTCCATAGGTCTGGCAGGCTCAACGAGTGGCTCTGTTTCCTATTTGCAAGTAGTGGCTTCAGGTATGTCATCTTTAGCCTTCACATCAGCCTGCCTCTTGATTGTCTCTTGCAACTCTTTAACCTTTGGAAGTATTGCATTGTCCTTAATTGCTAGGTTCTTATCTTTTGTGGCTGTAGGCGTATATTGAGACTTAAGAGCATTTTCTTCTGTGTTAAACAGTGAAAACCCATTCCATAAGAACATTGTATCATCATCTTGCTTCTCTATGGTCTGTTCTTTTCCTCCTTTTTCACCACTGTCTTCAGTTGATTTAGGGTTCAGCAACTTATTCATTACCAAAGACATTGAATTCAACCATTGAGGGAACTTCTTCTTAGAGTGAGGTTGTTGGTGAAATGTACAGAAATTATACCCCCTATTTCTGTTATATTTATTGAGGCTAAATTCGGGGAAAGGATTTTCAATTGGTTGTTATCCTCTCTTTTCGGGTAATGGGGCTTATAAGTTTTCTGAATGTCCCCTCCCTTTTCCAGATCAATTATTCGGTTGGATAACTTCTGCATCATTTTCAGCATTCCTTGATAATCTAATGAGTGATCCTCTTTAGGCTTAGACAATGGTAAAGCTCTTCTATCTGTATTTTCCTTTCCAGGTAGATCCGGATAATCTGCTACACTTTCCCTCTCAGCCTCTACTCTTTCGGCCTCTTCATAAGTTTCTACCAAAGTAGGTTTGGCCTTCATCTTGGCAAACATGGCCAGCTCAGGTCCTAGGGCTGAGGTAAAATACTCAATTAAGACCTTGTCTGAGGGTCTGTCGGTTTTAGAAAAGTTCTTTAGGTATATTGAAAATCTTTGAGTGAAACTATATACTTTCTCATTCTTCTCTTTTCTTAACAAACCAAGACCTTTCATTAATGAGGCATGTGTTCTTTGGGTGGTGTATTTACTTTTGAAAACCTTCTCGAAGGTGTCCCAATCAAGAATAGAATTTGTAGGGAGACTGAAATACCAGGATGTTTCTGCTCCTTTTAGGGTGTGAGGGAACAGTCTACAGACCACATCTTCTTATTCCCCAGCCCTTAGCCCTTCTAATGCTAAATAAAAACTCTGCAAATGATCATCCACAACGGTCTTCTCCTCAAGGTCAAACTTAGGTAGCAGCTTCTCAAAACCTTGAGGTAAGTTATGCAATGGAGGCGTAAGGCTCAAAGGTGATCTAGCTCTCCAAGCAGGTAATGGGTTGGGCTGGTTCACAATCACACCAGCCATGAGTACAGGCAAAAGAACGTAATCTGATCAAAGAGCAATGTAGGGTGAGAACAGGCTTTCTGACTTCAAAGGTATAACCTAAAATTGTAAGTACTTGGGTTAGGTTACAAGCTTCAAATATTTGTTGGTAAGGTAATCTTGGGAAAACTAATTTTCCACGGCCAGCCATGCACTGGCGGCCCTCCTTCTAGCGCCACTTCTGTTGGGGCCTGGAAATTCGCAGGCAACAACAGGAAGGGATTCTCCCCAAAATGGAACTTCTCCAACTCCTCTACGAATTCAGCAGCTTGTTTCACCTTGGTGAATTTGTAGCTTCCTAGCTTGAATGGCAAAGGAGGGTAGGTAGTATTCTTATGTTCGAACATAAAACTGCCTATTCCATCTATGAACACTTGTCTGACTGCCTCCTTGTGGACTATGTAATCCATTGCATATTTGGGCAGCAGTGAAGGTGGTCTTGATCCTTCGAACATCCGGAAGTACATGCCATTTTCAGTTAAGAAATAATCCACGTATTTTTCTATCGCTTGCATGGCTTATTCCGACATACAGCCACACTCCTTCCGAAAAATGAGTGTGTAGAGTGGCATAATGAAGTGCTCACAGACCTCTCTGTAATGGCTATGGTACTGGTGAGCCCACAATGGTCTATAAGCGGCATAAATAGGCATCCTTTCCCTGTCCCAGATACACCTGAGACCGGGGAAAGCCTGGTTGCACAATATGCAATCTATTAATATTGAACTCATATAGAATTCCGATCTTTTCTGGAATTCTCCCTCCAAGGCTGAGGTCAAGCAAGAAGAAAGACTGTTGGATACCATGCTGGCCCAATTGAAGACTGTTCCTTGGGTTTCCACATGAAAAATAATGGGCATCCATTCAAGCTTGAAGAGTCTTCCATGCGCTCTCCCAAAGATCCTATTAAGCATCAGAGCTATAAATATGTAGGGAGCGCTCAAGCTCGCTGTATCATACTCACTGGTCGGTCTATATCGGTAATGCTTTCCCTGCAACATCATTCTCTTAAGGGTTTCCACCAAGTCCATTCTGATGCTGTTCAGCCAATCATCGGACAAGAAAAATTGGGCTTCTAGTAGGTGATAAGCCAACACCGCATATCCAGGGCTAAATGCAGCATAGCCCTATCCTTCAACATTCCCTAGGATCATCATGGTTGTATCTACCTGGGGTAGAATCCAGCCAATTACCTCAGAGCATGGGAACAGCTCTGGTCTGGTGGCAACTTTCATGAGAGAAGATTTCTCTATGTTAGCATAGATGGATTCTTCTTTGAGGCCCATGTCAGGAACCTCCCTATGGGAAATCAATCTATATATTTCACCCCATTTGTACTCGAGCTCAACACCAGAAACACATTGAGTGTCTTCATATATGTATTCGGTCTTCGTGACGACCTCTACTTCTGGCTCTTCTTCGACCACAGGGGCCTTCTTCTTTTGTCTCTTGGACATTGTGAATTCTTCCTGCCATGTATAACATTGCGACATTAAGAAATTCAAGTTGGAGACATTCACAAGACACTGTGCAGCATTTTATTCTTTCTATGTGTACCATGACAGCAACTAGTCCATGAAGCTAGGATATAAGCCCTTTGGGCTGAATAATAAAGCTAGTATGCATTACTGTGCAATGTGCCATTCTCCCTATGTCAAATATGATAGTGATCAGTGCAACAAATGCATGCATTGTATAGCCCTGAAATGCCCTGACTATCAGAACTTCTGAACCCAATGTGCAGTATTCTATGACCTTCTCTATATCTAGCATGAAGCAAACTCAGTCCTATGCAATAAAGTGAGAAATATACTACTGCTGCATGATACTAAACAATTTATCAATCATATTTGAGCCAGCATAAAATCTACATCACTACGTAATCTGTTATTTCTCCCAAGATAGCAATCCGTGAAACAAATGCATGTATATCAAATGCAAGGTGCATCATTCAGTGATTTGGTCTATTGCATAGCAAACAAAGAAGAGGGTTGAATGCATCAAGATCGTGCTAGTCGCCTATGTTTTCCAACACCAAACATTTTAACAATATATCCCAGCAGACATAAAACTGACGAAGACTTAAGCGGTTTGCAGAAAAATAGTTACATTAACTCGACTACACATTTCGTTCTCTGTGGGTATTATTATCACTTTTATGCACATGACGCTTCCATCAAAACCACTACCCATGCTATTTTCAGTTAACGAACTACAACAGTGGCATATCCCTTTTAACCATCTAGGGTTTCAGACGACTGAACACAAAAGAGCTGCGCGGAGCTACATAAGCAACAAGGCTGGGATTCAAGACCATGGGTAACATGAAATTCGACCAAAAGAAGGAACCATCAAATGCCATAGGAAAAACCCCCCACCAAACCTTCGTCTGCGCCTCATCGTCACATACGAGGAATGTAGGTGCAGGCAGCGTAACGGCCTCCTGCACCACCTCCATCGAGTATGCACACGGTCACACACCAACGGCCGCGGGCCAAAATGATTATTTCGTAGGTTAAAAACGCCCCCAACTGCGAACAATATTCCTCAATACGTGGGTGCTATCACAAGGCAGACAAAGGAACGATTGCAGCAAAACCTAACCGCAGGTAAAACCCCCGTACGCATGTAAAACGGGGTTAAGGGGACACAACCCTAGTAAAACACCCAACCGTAGCAAACATCACCAAAAACCTTGAACAGAACGAGGTAGGGCAACAACGAGCCTACCTGGCAGCGACGCGTAACTGACGAGGCGAAAGCGGTTGGGCTTCCTCAACTGCCACCTGGGTGTGAGTACCGGCACGATGGTCCACAAGCTTCGAGGGGTCGACAGCGCAGGATGATCACGACAGTTCGAGCAAAACAAAACAATAGAATAATCCAACTCGCTTATCCCCATATATACAAATGGTTCGCACGTGCGACGGGTTTTAAATCGGACGGGAAACAACTTTGGGTCGGACGGTAAAACATAAAGTCTTCTGCAACGGCGGAAAGCCATAACCTAAATCCGACTACAGTGATAAGCAAGGTGAAAAACCAACGATCAGACGTCGGAGGGCTCTTAGGATCGGACGATGAAAGCCAACTTTTCTCCGCAACGGCGGAAGGTCGAACCGTGGATTCATCCACAACTGCGGGACCCAAAGACTTAGAACGTTAAAGGGCTGATGGGAAAAGAAGCAGCTTTCCTTCCGCAACGACGGAAGAAAGAAATGATAAAGCTTCCGATTCAAAACCAATATTCCGCCGAGGCAAAACACATACATCGGAAAGAACGCTGAAAATCAAACCCCAAACTCATCCGCAATGGCGGAGGCCAAATGCAAAGATCCGTCCGCAATGACGGACAAGGAAATAACCACACCTTCCGACGTAAAACCAAAAGTAATCCGCAACGGCGGAAAAAGAAAAGGAAAAACCCTCCGCAACAGCGGGAATGTCAATTAAACAAACTTCCGATTCAGAGTGGCTTCAAAGGTATTCAAAGATAACGATAAGGCTTGATAAGAAAGGGAAATTTTCCAGCGTTAGAGGGAGATGTAAACAGGTGGTAAACCAAATCAGCATAAGAAACCCTTTCTGAAAGCTTCCTGACCAAATCAAAGCATAAAATCAATCTAGCCCAAGCGAAAGGAGGGTCCTAAATTTTTTTTGGAATTTTGGGAAATTGTTGCAGCTGCAACACAGCCTTAGGCAGTATGGACCCATCGAGTCTCATGGTGAAATTTCACTTGTAATGATGTTAAAATTTGGCTACCTTACCATGTAGCCTTATCAATAGATGTCATCCATGGTGGAAAGACCATTGGAAAGGAAGTTGTTGACGAGGGTGCTTCTACATGTGTTATGTTCCTCTCATGTTGGAAAGCTCTTGGATCCCCAGAGCTAGTCCCGTCAAACACCTTGCTTACTGCTTTCGACGGAAAGTCATTCCGTCCGCATGGTATCCTACCGGATTTTGAAATTAAGCTGGCAGGGAAAGCAGTGTTTGTTGAGGTAGAGGTGATTGATGCACCTTTGGACTATAATTTTCTTTTGGGAAGAAGCTTGGCTTATGCCATGTCTGCTATTGCATCGGCTGTCTTTCGGGTGGTAGTGTTTCCACACGAAGGGAAGTTGGTTACTATTGACTAACTCGATCTTACTCAAAAAGGAAGCATGGAGTCTAATGAGTCCACTGTGCCATTGGTTGATCAGGTCAAACCTGCTTCACAGAGCTTAGGGGTTCGAATGTACACATCACTGATGGGCACATTCGATCTTCCAGGTCCTATTAATTATATAGGTTCTACTAGTGTGGGAAAGTCCATTGTTATGGTTGTTGATAGGACTGATCCTTGGGTTCTCCCTACCCACCATGAACTTGAAGTGCCCCTATCGGCAGTGGAAGTAGCTTATCAAGATATCACACAAACCACTTTTGATCCCATTCTGGTTCCACTCTCAGTCTCAGAGGAATTGGAAGAAGTCTATCTTCCTGCTTAGGCAGAAAACTATTTGCATTCGACGGATTGTTTAGATATGGTTTTACCTTCTGATGAAGCCATTCTGGAATCCATGTGCGAACGAGATAAGATCTGTGAATATCTTCATCATCGATCCTATTTTCTTCTAGAGATAAGCAGGATAGAGAATCAAGAGTTTCATGTGAGAATGACAGATGATGTTGATACGCCCGTTAATCCCTTACCCAGGGAAGGAATGTTTACTAAGGGGAATATGGAAAATATTTATGCTACCATCCCTATCAACATCTCTGTAAATCCTGACGTTGTGGAAAATATACATATTGGCGCAAACTGCTCTCTGTAAGTCCATTTTTCTTCAACGTTTCATTGTAAACTATGCCAATATTACTATGGGTTTCATGTGCCTGCTAAAACAGGACACCCCATTTGTATGGGATGAGACTGCACAACTCGCATTCGAGGCATTGAAAAAAGCTTTGTTGTTGGCACCATTATTGCGTCTTCCAGATTACTCTTGGGATTTTATATTGTATCTGGCCACGTCTGAGTCAACCATAGGGGTGGTCCTAGTCCAGGAGGATGATAGGCTCCAAGAGCATGTCTTTTACTATCTTAGTCGTGCTTTGGCTGGACCTGAACTAAGGTACTCCCACGTCAAAAAATTGGCCTTAGCAGTTGTTTATGTTGTTCAAAGGTTGCGTCACTACATCTTACTAAGGACTACAACAGTAGTGGCATATGTTAATTCTTTTCAATATGTTTTGTCCTAATGGATAGTTGGAGGAAAATTCAACAAATGGATAGTCATTCTCCAAGAGTTTGATTGGATTTTCAGTCCGCCAAATCCAAAAAATGCTTAGTTTTTGTTGAACTTATGGCATAATTTCTACTAGATGAAGATGTAGCTATTGAAGAAGACTCATTCCCAGATGAGCACATCTTTTTGATTTCCACCTCTGATCCCTAGTACGGAGATATACTTATCTATCTCTAGACTTTGAAGTATCCTGCAACTTTCTCATGAGAAGAACGACGTAAACTACGCCTACATGCCAAGAACTACCTCATCATATGAGATACTTTATATCGTAGAGGGGTAGATTCTGTTTTGCGTTGATGTTTGACCCACGAGGAAGCGGAGATTGTCCTAAATGATGCCAATAGTGGAGCATGTGGGGGTCATTTATCTGGGTTAGAAACGTCCTAGAAAATATTACATGTCGGTTATTTCTGGCCCACAATCTTTAAATATTGTGTGGAAGCAGTGAAGCATTGTAATCCTTGTCAGCTTTATACCAGAAAAATGCGGTCACATCCCGCTCCGTTATTTCTCGTTATCTCAGTGGGTCCCTTCATGAAGTGGGGGATTGATTATGTGATGTGTAACCCAGCCTCGACTGGGGGGCACAAATATATCATTGTCGCTATAGACTATGTTACGAAATGGGCAGAGGCAATGCCCACCTTTAGAGATGATGGGGAAACTGCAGATTTTTTCATGTTCAATCAAATTATAGCATGATTTGGTATACCCAAGGTGATTGTCACTGACCATGGAAGTCATTTTCAAAATAGCATGATGACAGAACTGACCACTATGCAAGGATTTAGACAGGAACATTCATCCTTGTTCTATCCTCAAGCCAATGGTCAGGTCGAGGCTGTCAATAAAACTTTGAAAACTATCCTCAAACGTACTATTAATGCAGCCCATTCAAACTGGCATATCATGATGTACCCTACTCTTTGGGTGTACTGAAACAATGTAAAAACTGCTACAGGTTTCTTCCCCTTTCAACTCGTCCATGGAGTGGAAGCTGTTACCCCAATTGAATGTGAAATCCCGTATTTAAAAATTGTTATTCATGTGTTACGAGATACGACTGAACTTGAAGAATGTTTATTACATTTAGAACACCTTGATGAACAATGTAGAGATGCTCTGATAGCAAACCAAGCTCATAAAAATAGGGTCAAAATCCAATATGATAAATCGGTCAAGCCTCGAATTTTCTCTGAGGGAGAACTTGTTTTTCTCTGGGACCAAGAAAAAGAACCCCTGGGGGTAGGAAATTTTAGGTCTATGTGGTTAGGACCTTATATCGTGTCGAAAGTATTAAAGAAAGGTGCATATGAATTGATAGATTTCGATGGGAATAAGCTGGCTGAGCCTAGAAATGGGCTCTACCTAAAAAAGTACTATGCTTAGGCTTAGCACTTTTTCTTGTATTTTATTGTATGTATTTTTATGTACATGAGTTTATCGGTTTGTGTTTTTTATACCATCTGTTGGTTGTTTCAGATGTCTTCCGAGAGGTTCATAGGTTTCGCTGATGGCACTAGTTGCCACACTTGTAATTTAGCTTCGACTACATGGGTCATTTATTCGCCCTCAGGAAAGTTAGTTGCCTCAGGAGACGCTTTCTTAGGTCCTACTTCCAATAATGTGGCTGAATATAGGGCCATCATTGAGCTTCTATGGGATGCTTTGTCACGTGGTATCACTCAGCTGGAAGTCTGACTAGACTCTGAACTGGTTGTTTGCCAGCTCAATCAGGCTTATCAGGTGCAGAACCCTATTCTATTATGTCAGTTTATGGAAGTTAGGTTATTGGAAAGACATTTTGAGTTCATTACATTCAATCATATTCCAAGGAATCAAAATTCATTAACTAATGCATACATTAATGACATCTTAGATTGGCATTTAACACATTTTCCATAAAAGTATACAGCAAACACATAAAAAACATTTGTAAATAAACTGGCAATATATATATATATGTGTGTGTGTGAATATATGTTCATATAGATAGGTCGAGTCTCTGATCCTCAGATCCAGTCATAACTGAATAATATACAAAAATATACAAAATATGGACCAAAGTCCATCAAATGCTCTAGATCTAAGCTGGACCACCCTGGTCCCCCCGGTCACCCTGTACTCTGGCTTCTTTAGCCTCTTCGGTTTCAACAGCCTCAACAACATCTATGTATACTAATACTGCTCTGGCTACCCGCCTCAAAAGGTGTATCCAGACAGGTGGTACATCAACCACAAACTTTTGCATGATGGCTAGGATGTGCTCAATCCATAAGGTGGGTACTCTCTAGGTAATCCTGGCCAGTTTCCCCTCCAGAACCCTAATCAGCCCCTGGTCTTCTCCCAAGACAAGATGCAAATACATGCGTGGATGCCCTTCAGGGCGGATTGGTCCAATATCTGCATTTGACATTTTAATAGGATTAGAACTCTTATACATATGTATATATCTCTATATTTTAAAATTCATAAAAATTTGAAAATTTGAAAATAAAAAATACCTAACTCTCGCCATGCTCCTCTTGGAGGGAGGATGAGGTCTACATCACCCCGAAAATCCATTCCAGCATATGGAAACTGCTCCAGTACTGGCAATTGTCGCTCTCACCAAAATTAGAAGTCGTCATCATACACACTCTGCACTAAGCCACCACCACCATGGTGGAGGAAGATATCTCCCCATCTACTCAGCCTAGGCTGACGAGGAGAACGAAATCGCAGGGGTACTACAGGGCTCAATCCTGGCACTCTCTCAAAGAAGAAGGCTACTAGTATGCTAGAATATCCAAAATTCTTCTTCCTGCCTCTCTTGCAGTCAGAGAGCTGTTTTCTCATAATGGGGATCACTCCCGAGCACCAATTGTTGGGCACCATTTTGACCTCTTTTTGTCACCTAAATATCTTCCATTTTCCTCCACAAAACCTTCATACTGATTTATAAAGCTTTAAATCCACCCACAAACTTTGGTTAAAAGGTATAAATGTCATTGCTTTTTAACAAATTGAATTTTGAGATTTTTAAAGCATTTAAACTAAGGTTTTTATTTAGGATTACAGGATGTGCTAACTTCCCGTAATGTCTCCAAGGTTGAGCACTTGCAGGCCAGCTAGGCATGAACTGAAAGATGGAGAAAAGATCCTCAGTGTCCAAGGATGGATAAACTTCCAACGGATAGATGATGTGGCTCTCACAGGTGTCAAGTCAATGACAGTCAAAGGCAACCACCTGTGCTACCACTCAGCACAAAAGTAGGGAAGTTTCGATTTTGTTGATTTTCATAGATCTGATAGAGGATCTCGAGGACTATGTTTCATTAATTAGTTTCCATATTAATAGCATTTCTACTTTTCAAGAATTTGTATAAGTACTTTACGAAACAGAGGAGAAATTACATCACGATTTGGGAGAAAACGCATGTTGTTTGGTACTGCGTTGTTCTATTACTGTGCATGATCGATGTTATGGTGAATATAATTACAATTCAAGCTCTGTGATTGTCTTTCTATGTATGTGAACGAGGCATTGGAGGGCCACTCTGTCGAGTCTGCACACCCCTTTTATTGCCAGTGAATGCGATTTGGATTGTAATACGATTTGGATTGTGTTAATGGTATGTCTCAGTTCCTGTAGAATTGATTTTTCTTATTGCAAAACAAATTAGACTGCTGTCAATCAGTTTTATCAGCCTTGTTATTTTATTATTTAAATGCTGTAGAAATAGTTTGTACTACGATCTCATATTGTTGTGTATTGCTTGCTCATTCAACGATGGTGTCCTAAGAACAATTATACATTACGAATGCTTTCCTGTAAAGGGAATTAATGACTGATTGTTTATTCAATATTGAGATAATGGGCAGAGTTTTGTGATTCTTATTTCAGGGTTAGATTTAATTCATTTTTATTATCTCAGAAGCTTTTACATACAAATTGCTTTCACATATGAATTGTTGTGTAATTGAAAGAGCAAATGAAACTGTTCCTGTAAGGGAATTTTTGTGTTTTCAAACCATAGTAACTTAATTTGTCAATAGGTTTAGTTCATAGATAAACTAGATTTCCAAGTCAAGTATAGCTTTAAGTCCTAATACTTGGATGTGCCTCTAAGTCTACCAACCCGGATTGACATAAACTGAAGGTTTGATCTGCCTTAGTAGATTGAAGCCCAAAATTTTGGCGTCGTTGTCGGGGAGGCATTATAGAAGCATGCTTAGGAACTTTAGTTCTCTGATAAAAACAAAAATTTCAACAAAACATAGAGTAGATTTAGTTTTATGTCAAGACAAAGAGACGAGAAAGAAAGATTTATTAAAAAAACCCCAAAAACAGAAGTAACAGGACCTTCTTTTCCAAAAGGATTCATCACAACAGTGGGTACTTTCAAAATGGCTAAGGAAGAAACATCAAAAGGACCAACTGCAGAACAGAGAAGAGAGTATGAGAGAATGTTAGAAATAGAAAACAAACAAAGACAAGAGAGAAGAGAAGAAGAGAGGCGACATGAAAGAGAAGAAGAGAGGAAACATGAAAGGGAAGAAGAAAGGAGACATGAGAGGGATGAAAGGACAGAAGAAGATCGGGAAGCCACCTTTAAATTTCCCATTTTGGATACTAGCATTGCCCTAGGAGAAGAGGTAAAAATGAAGAATATCCCACCATCTGTCTTACCAAACTTCTATGGCATGACTTCTGAAGATCCTGACTCTTTCCTATTTGAGTTTGATATCTTGTGTCGAACTTATGGATACACTGATGATACCCATAAGCTTCGTCTTTTCCCTGCTACCCTTAAAGCAGCTGCCTTGAAATGGTTCATGGGCTTAGGAGAGCATTCTATTACTAGCTAGGATGAGATGAGGAAGATCTTTCTTCGAAAATATCAGGCATATTGCAGATCAAAGGATCTAAAAGATGACATTTTTGGAATGACTCAACAGGAAGATGAGAGCTTGGAGGAGTATTTGGAAAGATTCTCATACAACCTACAGAAATCTAAATACAATTCCTTGACACCAGATATGATTAGAACAATATTTCTAAAAGGAATAAGAGAAGAGTATTTGGATATTTTGAATGTTATGGGCAAAGGTGACATCTCTTACCTTCCCTTTGATGAGATACAAGATTTATGTCAGAAATATTCAAGAGGAAAGGCTAGAACTGGAAAAAGGGATATCACTTCCTAAGTAACTAAATCTGCAAATGGTGGTATCTCTAGAGCTGAGCTTGGAAATCTGCTAGAAGATTTCAAGACTGATTTGTTGAGTACCTTGGGCACACAAGTCGAAGTAGCAAAAACCAAGAAAAGACAAGAACAACAGGACCAGCAAGATCAAGCTTTATCTATCTTTTGTCCTAAATGTAGAAAGAAACACCCACTAAAAGAATGTCCTTTAAATGCTGTTGAAATTTGTGGTTTATATACTTTTAATCACAAGACTGATGACTGCCCCAGATTGAAAGAATTGCAGGCAGCTCGAATGGAGGAGAATCAAAGCATGGAGTCTCTCTACTTTATGGGACAACAGAGACCTTGGCAGCCACGATTTTCAGGTATGTCTCAAGATCCTATGCAGCCATTTCATACAAATTATCAAACTCCTATTCAAAATTCATGGAGTGCACCCATGCCCTGGCAAACTTGGTCTCCTCCATTAGCCCAATCTACTCCAAATTGGAGAGGATATGCCCATGGTAATCAGACATGTCAGTAGGCCTATTTGCAGCCCTATCAACAACCTTCTGCCTATCCCCAATACCAGCAGAATCAAGTCCAAGCCCCATCTTTCCAAGTTCCATCTTTTCAACAACCCAACAACATGCCTCCTCAATTGGGTCCACCACCTCAACAGCTTCAATTGCCATCCAATCAGCCTCCACCTCGGCCTACACAACTCCTAGCCCAGCCATTTCCAAATCCAAATAATAAAATAGACAGGTCCATGTATAATGTTGATGATGGAATGCCGCTTCCTTACTCAATCCTCCCACTGCAAAATATCAATTTAAGATCTGGGAAAAAATTACAAAAAGAATCTCCTGTTATTTTAGAAGAACAAACAAAAAATGAGAAAACTCCAAAAAAATTAAATACAGAAAAATCTCAGTCAGAAAATCACAGTAGAAAAGGGAAAACATTAGTATCTTATACACCTCCTTTTCCAGAAAGGTTGGTTAAAGAAAAACCTTCAATCTCCCTACCTGATTTTGATGTTTTGAATGAGTTAACCAATGTATATGTCAAAATTCCTCTACTGTAGGCTATAAAGGATATTCCAATTTATACTAAAGCAATTAAGGAATTATGTCTTAATAAAAGAAGGAAGGATCCATAAAAAATTCATGTGGTAGGCAATCTAGCAGGATTAATGTCTAACATTGTTTTCATTGAAAAGTATGTAGATCCTGGAATTCCAATGGTTACAATTACTATTAATAAATTTTCAATTCCAAAAACATTGATTGATCTAGGTGCTGCCATTAATGTTATGACACTTGAGACAATGGAATACCTTCACTTGACAAATCTCAGACCAACCACAACAGTTTTGGAATTAGCTGATAGGTCTAAAATTACACCTGAAGGGGTCTTAGAAGATATCATTGTTTCTTTAGACTCCTGGGAGTATCCTGTTGATTTTATAGTGCTACAGCCAAAGTCTAATCTAGGAGGTCACCCACTGATTCTTGGCAGACCATGGTTGGCAACAGCAGATGCTTTCATAGGATGTAGGTCAGGAAGTATGCTCATTTCACATGGGACGGAGAGGAAAAAAATTGCACTTTACCCTTCTGCCCAAAGACCTTCTACATTAGATCAGCTGTCATGGATTAATGAGACCAAAGAACAAGAAGAAGAAGTGATTCAGCCTGTCCTAAGTATCAATCAATTCTTTGATTTTCACGAAGAAAACAACGAGGATTTGTTAGATTATTTCATTGCTGAACCTGATATTTCTGAAGAATTAAGAGATATGCAATATGCTGTAGCAAATCAAGTTTTGGGTTATAATTTTCAGGAAAATTGCACAGTACATTCTCTAGCATTGGCACTTCATGATATTTTTAATGTTCATTCAATCACAGATATTCAAAGTAAAACAGTTGAAATCAGTCCGGGAAAACATTTGAATATAAGTGCACATCTTACTACATTGTAGGAAAAACAATTGATTACTTTGCTGAATAAAAATTCCCATGCATTTGCTTGGGAGTACACTGATATGCTAGTTATTCATCATGAAACATGCACTCACCACATTTACACAGATGATAAAATCAGACCTCTTAGACAACCGCAACATAGAATGAACCCCATACTAAAAGAGATAGTCAAAGAAGAGTTGCAGAAGTTGTTGAAAGTAGGATTTATTTACCCCATCTCTGACAGCCAATGGGTTTCCCCCTTGGTTGTTGTTCCTAAAAAGAATGGTAAATGGCGCATATGTGTGGATTACAGGGAGTTAAATAAGGTAACATTAAAAGACTACTTTCCATTGCCTTTTATTGATCAAGTGTTGGATACCTTAGCTGGAAAAGAATATTTTTCATTTCTAGATGGTTTCAGTGGGTATAATCAAATTAGTATTGCAACAAAAGACCAGGGCAACACCACCTTTACATGTCCCTGGGGCACATATTCCTACAAGGTTTTACCTTTTGGCTTATGTAATGCCCCAGCTACCTTTCAGAGGGCATTCTTGGCCATCTTTGCAGATATAATTCATGAGTGTGTTGAAATTTACATGGATGATTTTTCTGTATATGGAAGTACCTTTGAAGATTCCTTGAAAAACCTGGAGAAAATTTTAAAAAGGTTTGTTGACTCAAATCTTTCCCTTAGTAACGAAAAGTGTTTTATGATGATGACTGAAGGGATAGTTTTAGGACATCACATTTCTTCATCTGGAATAAAAGTAGATCCTGCTAAAATTCAAATGATTGAAAATTTATCTGAACCAACAACTCAAATAGATGTACGAAGCTTTTTAGGGTATGCAGGCTATTATTGTCGATTTATTGCAAATTTTAGTAAGATAGCTCTGCCATTGTTTAAATTGCTTTTAAAGGATGTGAATTTTAATTGGGATACTGACTGTCAATCTGCATTTAAGACACTTAAAGAAAAGCTCTCAACTGCTCCCATTTTAAGGGGACCAAATTGGACATTGCCTTTCCATATTTCTACTGATGCCTCTGCTACTGCAATAGGGGCCTCATTGGGCCAGAAAGAGCATACCATGACTTATGCCATCTATTTTATTAGTAAAAATATGACACCTGCAGAGTTGAACTATATAGTCACTGAAAAGGAAATGTTAGCGGTGGTTCATGCTGTAGACAAATTCTGTCATTACATAATTGGCTACGAAATTTTTGTCCATACAGATCATTCAGTCTTACGATATTTAATGAATAAATCTATCACTAATGGTCGGATCACTAGGTGGTTGTTGTTAATGCAGGTATTTAATATCACTGTTTTAGATCGGCCTGGATGAGAAAATCAAGTGGCAGACTTCCTGTCTCACTTACACAATACTGGTGAGGTTATTCCTGTTTTAGATAGTTTTCTTGATGAACACCTGTTTGCAATTTTTGTTATCACTCCTTGGTATGCTGATATTGCCAACTACTTATCATCATGTCAACTACCACCATCTATGTCATCTAAAGAAAAGAAAAAGATTATAAAACAAAGTGCTAGGAATATATGGGTTAGTGGTGATCTCTTTTACACATGATATGATCTAATTATAAGGATATGTGTACGACAGGATGAAGTTTTAGATATTTTAAAGGCATGTCATGATGAACCCTGTGGTGGCCATTTTGCAGATAAAAGAACAGCATACAAGATACTCAATTTGGGGTATTATTGGCCTTCTATTTTCAAAGATGCTAAGAGGTATGTTAGAAGCTGTGATACTTGTCAACGGATGGGATGGCCAGTCCGGTCTGATGAAATTCCACTCCAACCACAAATCCTCATTGAACCATTTGAAAAGTGGGCCCTTGACTTCATTATTCCAATTCATCCACCATCACAAGGGAAGAAGTACATTTTGGTATGTACAGACTATGTCACCAAGTGGGTAGAAGCCAAACCATTACCAAGAGCCACAGAACAGACCGTGGTAAACTTTCTTTTTGAGGAGATATTTGTCATATTTGGGGTGCCTAGAGAGATTGTAATTGATCAAGGTGCCCAGTTTACTTCCAAACTAGTGCAGGAGATAGCAGAAAGTACAAGATTAAGCACATAAAGTCTACCCCTTACCATCCAAAAGCAAATGGCCAAGTGGAATCTACAAACAAGACTTTAGAAGGAATCATTACCAAAACTGTCCAGATGCATAGGAAGGATTGGTCAGCTAAGCTTACTGAAGCTTTATGGGCATACCGGATCACATGGAAAAACAGTATTGGTTTTTCCCCTTATCAGCTTGTTTACGGTAAGCAAGTTCTCCTACCTATAGAGTTTCAAATTCATACCTTCAAGTTAGCAGCAGATTTGGGCATGGATCTTTCTGAGGAACAGCAAGAAAGAATTCTTTAGTTGAATCAACTAGATGAGATGAGACAGGCTGCCATAGAACACAATATTCTGATACAACAGCAAAGAGCTCAATGGCATGACAAGTTTATTAAAAAGAAGCAATTTCACATTGGTCACTCGGCACTATTGTTTGACTCAAAGTTCAAAGACTTCAAATCCAAATTCACAACTCACTGGCTTGGTCCATATGAGATTGCAGAAGTATATGACAATGGCTCAGTCAAACTTCAAACAATCGATGATGAAGCACGTACATTTGTGTTCAATGGACACCGGATCAAACTGTATACCAAGCCTATCAACAAGGAAGATTTTATACAGCAAATTTCATAGCAACGGGAAATGGAAGTGCTAGATAGACACATCAGTGTTTCTCCTTCACTTACTTCTTAGCTGCTCTGATATTGAATATATATATATATATATATAGAGAGAGAGAGAGAGAGAGAAAAAAACAAAACAAAACAATATATATATATATAAAAGAAAAAAAGGAAGTTTAGTTGTGAAAACCAGGTTACTGGCACAATATAAACTTGAATTTTCCATGGAAAACCAGGTTCGCTTGGCCATTGAAAATTCATAAAAATGTCTTTTTCAAATTTCATGTCTTTTACATAGCTTTATTTTCAATAAATCAAGTTTTTGTTTGACTTGAGGACAAGTCAATAAATAGGCATGTGAGGGGGATAAGCATTTTTATGCTTCCTTGGAACCCTCCAAGTCTTTTCCATATGTAGAAGGGACCTGATTTTCAGCAATACAGTGATTTCTAGCAATGCAAAGGGACCTGACTTCTAGTAAGATAGAAGACATTAGAAGGACAGAAATGAATCAGAAATAAAAGCAAACCAGCTTCATCAGGCAGCAAGCTCATCATACAAGGATATCAAGCAAAGTCTGTAAGAATTTTTAGTTTTTGTGTTTTAAAAGTTTTATGATTCTTTGTTTCTAAGTGATGACATATTTACCAACCCTCGTAAGTTTGACTGCCTATCCTCACAGTCTCTGCCAGCATTCCATTTATTTTCCATTATCCTACCCTAGGGGTCAAGATGGTGGTCAAAATCAAACCTAAGAGCAAATTTTAAATGGCCAAAATATATACTGCATTCTACGGGCAGGGTTTTCTTTTTGGCAAAAAGACAGACAGGGTCTCCTTCTCAGCAGAAAGTGAAATGTTTTTCTAATGTTTTATATGTATATATTGGTGCATTAAGCATTAAGAAAACATACATATAGAATATAGATGACCATGTGTATTTTCAAAATGAAAAGAGTCCACTTCAGATTAAAAGAAAATCCCTTCATTTCAATTTATAATCAAATATTGGGGCATACAAAGAAATTAAAACGTGTTATACCTTACCTTTCATTTCTTTCCTGAGCAAATAATTGGATGGAAAGTGGCATGTTTATGAAATGATGAGAAAAAAACGTGGATATATGCCCCACGATAGTATACAAATATGCCTAAAACTTGTATCATGAATTGGTGAAGTCGAGGAGTGCGATTTGGTCATTCTTCTTTGGACCAAATCCAACTCTATTCCTCTGCAAAAATCGACTGCTGTGGGTGACAGTTTGCAGTAAGAAGAAGCCGTGGGTTACAGGAAGGGCACAGACACCAATTGCTGTGGAAATCGCACAGGAAGAAGTGAAGACAGTTACACCAGAAAGGAGGTAAAACTTAAACCCTTTCTTTGCTAAAAGACTCTGCCAAGACCAACATCGATTCTACATTTTCAGAGTATCATTTTTGGATAAGAAAAACAAATGCAGAGTTGAAAATTGAAAGGCTGAAGTTTCCTGTTGCATATCTCTTTCCTATTCAAGTTCAAAATGTCATCTAGACTAGAACCAGACAAGTCCAACCCCACTGATATTCATGAGAATTGCTTGGAGATATTTGAAAAGAAACAGTGGGTAACTTTTTTTGAAAAGTTTGATGGGCATAATGAGCAGGTTAGTCTAGCTTTTGCTGAAACATTTGATGGAGAATGGGTTATAGTGGGAAACTTGCACTTCAGACTGTCTGAAGACATCTTAGCACAAATTATTGGCCTGCCACAGCAAGGAGAAAGATTTTTCAAAACTAAACAATTCAAAGAGAAAGCATGGATACCCTTTTTGTGCAGATTAAGAGCAGGGTCAGTAAACTGGAAGAAAGGGATACCAAGGAGCTGGCTGGTTCATCCCTAGGATGAAATAGTTTATGTTATCCAAAAATTTATTACCTGTGAAGGCCGATTCAGCATTGTTTATCTTTACCACATCAAGCTGTTACAGCATTTAAAAGGTGAATGTGAGATCAATATGCCCTATTTCCTATTACAGAGTTTAACTAAGATGGCTAAGGCTGTCCAAAGGCGTGAAAAAGACAAAATAACAAGCCTTTTTCACTGTGGACTCATCAAAATCATCATCCAGCATGAGTTACAAAAGAAAATTTCGACATGGTCAGGATTTTTAATTCACAATTAGTTTGAAGAGCAGGAAGAATTGCTTGAAGAAGGTTTAAAAGAAGATGAACTGTTGATGATAACATACCCTGAGGCAACAAGCTCAAAACCACCAAAGGGGAAAAAGAAAAATAAAGAGGTGTTGCTGGTTACTGATGATGAAGACAACTCTAAGGCAGCAAGTTCAAAACAGCCTCAGAGAAGGATACGAACTAGGAGTGTGATGAGAGAAGAAAAACAGTTTCAAAAACAAGAGCAGATCTTCACCACTTACCAAAGAAAGACAAGGAAGTATAAGCAAGCTCAAAGTAAGTCAGCATTGGAAAAAGATGATGAAAGCCAGCAGAGGCAGTATGACTACATACAAACCTTGGGGAGTCAAGAAGAAGATCCAACAGATGAAATAGGGCAGGATATCCAAGAAACTGATGAAGTGATCAAACAGACAAAAAGAATCAATCTCTTCTTAGATCAGCAAGAGAAGAAAAATGAAAAGCAATCAAGACAGGAAATATTAAAAGAATCAGCTTCTCTTTTCTCAGAACAGCAAACTGTGGAAGAGGAAAAGAAAGAAAACTCAATACAAAAAAATGAAGAGTTGGAGATGGACACCAATTCTATACAGCTTCCAATGAAAATGAAGAAGAAGAAGACTTCTAAAAACAGTGAAAAGATTAAGAGGTTGAAACTTGAAATAAAGGAATTAGAGCTCAGGAATGAGAAGTTAAGAGAAGTCAACTGGAAGCTGAAGGTTCAAAGGACACGCATCTCTAAACATGCATACAGATGGTATAAGCAAAAGAAGATTTATAAAACTAAGTATGAGAGACTGAAGGTCCTATATGCATCTCGAGCTTCAACAGATGCATCGTCTCAGACAGGAGATTAGAAGCAAGATGATCAGCAGCAAAATTTTTGGTTTTAAACAGGGTCAAATATTTTTGGCATGGGGACATGCAACAGATTCCTCTTGGGGGAGATGTTGGGCACCATTTTGACCTCTTTTTGTCACCTAAATATCTTCCATTTTCCTCCACAAAACCTTCATACTGATTTATAAAGCTTTAAATCCACCCACAAACTTTGGTTAAAAGGTATAAATGTCATTGCTTTTTAACAAATTGAATTTTGAGATTTTTAAAGCATTTAAACTAAGGTTTTTATTTAGGATTACAGGATGTGATAACTTCCCGTAATGTCTCTAAGGTTGAGCACTTGCAGGCCAGCTAGGCGTGAACTGAAAGATGGAGAAAAGATCCTAAGTGTCCAAGGATGGATAAATTTCCAACGGATAGATGATGTGGCTCTCACAGGTGTCAAGTCAATGACAGTCAAAGGCGACCACCTGTGCTACCACTCAGCACAAAAGTAGGGCAGTTCCGATTTTGTTGATTTTCATAGATTTGATAGAGGATCTCGAGGACTATGTTTCATTAATTAGTTTCCAGATTAATAGCATTTCTAGTTTTCAAGAATTTGTATAAGTACTTTACGAAACAGAGGAGAAATTACATCACGATTTGGGAGAAAACGCATGTTGTTTGGTACTGCGTTGTTCTATTACTGTGCATGATCAATTTTATGGTGAATATAATTACAATTCAAGCTCTATGATTGTCTTTCTGTGTATGTGAATGAGGCATTGGAGGGCCCCCTCTGTCGAGTATGCACACCCCTTTTATTGCTAGTGAATGCGATTTGGATTGTAATATGATTTGGATTGTGTTAATGGTATGTTTCAGTTCCTGTAGAATCAATTTTTCTTATTGCAAAACGAATTAGACTGCTGTCAATCAGTTTTATCAGACTTGTTATTTTATCAGTTAAATGCTGTACAAATAGTTTGTACTACGATCTCATATTGCTTTGTATTGCTTGCTCATTCAACGATGGTGTCCTAAGAACAATTATATATTACGAATGCTTTCATGTAAAGGGAATTAATGACTGATTGTTTATTCAACGTTGAGATAATGGGCAGAGTTTTGTGATTCTTATTTCAGGGTTAGATTTAATTCATTTTTATTATCTCAGAAGCTTTTACATACAAATTGCTTTCACATATGAATTGTTGTGTAATTGAAAGAGCAAATGAAACTGTTCCTGTAAGGGAATTTTTGTGTTTTCAAACCACAGTAACTAAATTTGTCAATAGGTTTAGTTCATAGATAAACTAGATTTCCAAGTCAATTCTAGCTTTAAGTCCTGATACTTGGATGTGCCTCTAATTCTACCAACCCAGATTGACATAAACTGAAGGTTTGATCTGCCTTAGTAGATTGAAGCCCAACACCAATCATATAGGCCCCCCTGCATGCAATCCACCACTAGTCTCATCTGGTTCTGTGTTGCAAGGTGAAGTGAAGATGACCCTGCAACCCTCACTATTGTACTTGTCAATACCTGTAGAGGAAGATCACGTATGTGCACAATAGGGATGTAGCTACCCCTCTTTTGTGTGCCTGGTGCACAGTATATATCAATGTAGTTTTGGACACTTAGAGGCTCACCGCCTTTGCCGGTGCCTTCCAAGTTTACCAGAGCTCCCCGTCGCGATAGACCGGAAATGAAATAGATATCCTCTGAATTAATCTCCAAGGACTCACCTTGAAGGTCAAACATGCCTGTTGCAGCTGCAACATTTTCCCAAATTTTTAAAATTTTGGACCCTCCTTTTAGTTTTGTTTTGCCTAGATTTGCTTCTGATTGCTGAACATGGTTATCCTCTGCGGAAATTTTTGATATTTTTAAATAGCTAAATGAATATCTTTTGTCTACTGATGTTGTTGACTCAAACTTGAAATTTTGGTTTGTCATTATTTTCGTTGTCGGGAAGTCTGTTGATAGTGAATCAGGGTCGTAATCATCTATGCAACCACCATTGCAGAAGCCTACGTATAAACGTTTCGATGGACAGTTTTGATGTTCACTGATGTGATTCATTGCTTTTACTTTTTGACTTTCGACGGTTTTGTTTTATCATGGTCGGAGTTTTAGTCTTTCGCATTGCCGCCGTTTCGGATGGTAGTTTGCAAGTACCCTGACTGAAAGCCCATATCCTGCTGACTACGCTATTTTTTGCCTTTAATTGATTTGTTTTCTTTTCACCATCGGAGCAGCTTATGACTATTGATCGAAGGGATAGTCCTTATGACCTCCGTCATTGCGGCTGCTTTGTCAACTATCCTCTCGATGTTAGTGTTTCTAATCGCCAAAACTACGAAGATGTTAAATATTATAGCCCTGACACTTAGCGTTAAAGGTCTCTGAGGCCGATTGAATTAATAGTCTCACGGGACCCAGAGTCTGTTCGATGTTCATCATTGTGGCTATGAATAGGACTTTTCCTCCGTAGTCTTTAGTGTTTCCTATCTCCGATGCATAGACGACGGTTTTTAGTGCTTTATTTTTTGGGTTTTCATCATTGCGGCGGCTTAGTGAACTAACCTTTTGACTTATAGTTGTTCCATTCACCGATGAGGAGTCTATCTACCCGATGCTAAGTTTTTCCTGTTGGTAAGCGTTTTTCCCGCCTGTTTTGTGGGTGTTTTACCCTATCTTATGGGCGGTGGAGGTTTTCTGATTCTTTCGTCATACTAAGGTTTTTGCGATGAGAACATAGGGCAGGGCCTCACATTTGATGATGATTTGTATTGGTAGTGTAGTTTACATTCATCGAAGTTAGATGTTTGAATGCAGTCTGCATTAATGATGTATTTCTCGTTTTAACTGTAGATGGATTTAGAGGAATGTTCAGATCCAATTTGATGATCGCTGCTGCAGAGAAGACGTATCTAAAGGACAAAGCAAAAGGGAGCTAGATGAAGAAAAGAAAAGTAAGAAGTAGATATGTTGCTCACTGAAGAAGATAGTGAAGATTTGAGATCAATAATTTATTGAGCAAAATCGATAGCATTAGAGGCCCAGGCTTGGGAAAAGTTAATCGGTCACCAAGCTAGTCCTTTTTTATAAAAGTGCTCTTAAAACCTTATTCTAAAATGTAACGTATTGTATAAATCATGAGCACTCACAAAGTACAAAATTGTGAGATTAAACGGTTGGGGGAACCCAAAGGTCACCCGGTGGGGCAACCCAAAGGTTTTGTTGTTTTTGTATAAATATAGGAAAGTGAGAGGGAATAAGGGCTTTTTCCCAAAGAAACTTGTGAGCCACTTGTTGTCAGAGGAACTACTTTGTTTTGCAATAATAAAATTACAAATTTTGCCTGTTGGAGAAAGTGTTGTGTGGAATGTTCAAATGTGATGAAATGAACAATGTTGAAGGGGAACTATTTTGTTTTCATATGTGTTTCATTAACTGTGAGAGCATTCTAACTTTATGAACCTATGTTCCTATTTGAATGTTCTCTGGTTTATTCTATGATAATTTCCACTATGAGTAATGGATGTTTTAACAGATGACGAGCTATCTTGTTGTGTATATCTTTATGCATGTTTATGTGTTTTGATTTTAAGAACAGCTATCTGTGATTTATCTTAACATGTGGATAGTATCACATTACTCATGAATTAATAATCTTGCTCCCTAGGGATAGCTTAGTTAGCATTTGTTTTTCCAGTTGTGTGTGATTCAAATGCGAGAGAGTTTAAGATGAGAGGTAAGAACCTGGGCATCACATTGTGACTGCTCCTCGTATTCTCTATCAATATGCATATTAGATAGGCACTTGCATATCATAACTAAAGTCAAAAATACAAAAATATATACAGTGGACTGGGCTGCAACTGGTAAAACTCTTTGTTTTTGTTACTTGACCTATGGTAGCCCGACCGCAAACCGGACGGATTCCCTACACCAAACAGTCACGCGCTAGTTGGGAACGTTGACTGGGGAGAATCTCTTGCTATTGTTTCCTGCGAATTTCTAGGCCTCAACAGTTTCTGGCGCTAGAAGGAGGGTCGCCAGTGCATGGCTGGTCGAGGAAATCCATTTCCTTGAAATAACTCCACTAGTGATAGTTTTGAAAGCATTCTATTTCCTGATCCCAATATTGAAGAGAATAGAGAACATTTGTTTGCTGTGGACAACCAAGTAGTAAATTATTTGAGAAGACACACGCGGGCTTATGTAAAGAGTATTGGAGGATTACCGATTATCCCTGATTTACCTCGAAGAGAATACAGGAAGAAAGACTATCCCATCTTGGAAGATTCAATGTTGGTTGGAGATTTGGAAGAGTTAGTAGAAGTAGCATTATAGGAGGTTGTTCAGCCTTTGAATCAAGTAGGCCCAAACACACCTTACTATTCTCCTGCGCAGACTCCTATTCATTCACCACCTCACTCTCCACCAAAACTCATGGCAGGTGTAAATGCAAATCAGCCACCCAGCCCACCAAATCCACCACCTGCTTGGAAATCCAGATCACCTTTAAACCTAACACCTCCTTTGCATGACTTATCTCAGGCTTTTGAGAAGATGCTGCCAAAGTTTGATCCAAGTGAGAAGGTTGTAATAGATGGCCATTTGCAAAGTTTCTATTTGGAAATAGAAGGATTAAGGGCTGGGGAACATGAGGATGTAGTTTGTAGACTTTTTCCACATACCCTTAAAGGAACAGCAGCATCGTGGTACTTCGGTTTGCCTGCAAAATCTATCCCAGATTGGGATACCTTTGAAAGGATTTTCAGAAGTAAGTATGCAGCCCAAAAGACACATGCAGCACTAATGAAAGGTTTAGGTGCTTTAAAAAAAGAAAGGAAAGAAAAGGTACACAATTTCACTCAAATATTTTCTTCTTACCTCAAGAACTTCTCTGCAACTGATAAGCCCTTTGATAAAGTTCTGATTGAGTTTTATACCTCAGCTTTAAGTCCGAACTTGGCTATGTTCACAAAAGCTCAAGTTAATCCTATGTTAGCAGAAACTTATGAAGAAGCAGAAAGGGTAGAGGCTGAAAAGGAAAGTATAGAAGATTATCCCTAGCAATCTGGAGAAAATATTTCTGGGAAAAGAGCCTTATTGCTGTCTAAACCTAAAGAGGAGCAATCACATGATTTTGAGGGGATGTTAAAGATGATGCAAAAGATTTCCAATAGAATAATAGATTTGGAGAAGGAAAAGGAAGCTCATAATGCATATAAGCCTTACTACAAGAGAAGAGAGGATAACAATCAGTCTAATCCTTCTCCACATAGTCCTGCATCAATGAACTTAATGGAGGTAGGTATGGATAACTTTTGCACTTTTCACCAGCAGCCCCTTTCTGAAAAGAATTGTCCTTAATGGATAAATTCATTGACATTGGTTATGAATCAGCTGTTGGATTCCAAATTAACCGAGGATAATCATGAGGAAGGAAAAGACAACAATAAATCAACAGAAAAATAGGAGGATGAGGCCATGGTTTTATGGGATTGTGTATCGTTGTTTGACGCAGAGGAAGAAAAGGATCTGAGATATGAAGATATCTTGGAAACAAATATAATGACAATAAGTCAGCGGTTGATTAAGGAAAACAGTCTTGTGCTCCCAAAGATCAAGAGACTTCAAAAGAATGTTAAGAAATTTCAAAAAAACACCACAGCTAATAAAATTCCGGAATTTACCATCACCAGTCAAAATCCTAGACAGATCAACATGCCTACTAGGCCCATTGAAGAAAAGGTAAATAATGTTAAAATGAATCTCACAGAGCATAAGATGGATTATGACATTATGGAGGATATCAAAAAGGTAAGGGAAAATATCTCATTATTCGAGATGTGCAATGTGCCGCAGCAAAAAGAAAAGTTATTGAAAGCACTTGAAATATCGGAGGAAAATTTTCCCACCGACAATCAGCCCCAAGAAGAAGAAATTGGTGAAGCAAGTGTGGGAGGTAAGCCTAAATGCAAGACTCCACCTTTCCTCCTTACTTTTGAAATTTTCAACCATAACATGCATAATTTCCTAGTAGACTCGAGGGCATCAGTGAACGTTATGCCGCTGTCAGTCTGTAAAAAGATAAATGGGCAACCTAAACCATCTACCTGGAGGGTTATTCAGTTGGATAGAATGAATGTGGAGGTAATTGGGGAAATGGAGGATGTTCTCATTCGCTTATCTTCAAATGATAAGGTATGTCAATTCATTGACATCGTGGTGGCTGACATACCGGAAGCTTATGGACTTGTTTGGAGCAGAGATTGGTTGGCAAAGATGAGTGGATATTTTTCCTTGGACTGGTCACATCTGTGGATACCTTATAAATGAATCCCAAATCAAATTAAAGTTTAAAGGGAGCCGCACATGAAACGCAATGTTACTCAGTTCGAAGAAAAAAATGAACCAGTGAATTCTGTTTTGGGAAATTACTTTATTGAACTAGAACCAGGAAATTATCAAGCAAAAGAAGCCAGCGATATATCAGACGCTTAGCCTGATCTCCTTTGATTCTCACAGGATGATGAAATCAATTGTAAAATAGTAGACTTAACTGTGGATGTAGGTATTAATTCACGCACAATGGCGGTTAGCGATTTTTGGATGCTTTTCTTTGATGGTTCTAAAACTTTAGAGGAGTTAGGAGTCGGCTGTGTCCTGACTAATCCTAAGAAAAATAAACATTTCCTTTCATGTAGGTTAGAGTTTGAATGTACCAATAACACAGCTGAATATGAAGCATTAGTTCAGGGACTAAGAAAAGCAATTGAATTAAAGGCAAAAATTATGAAAGTGTTTGGAGATTCTGAAATAATTGTAAAACAAATTTGAAATCAAATACATTGCATTTCTCCTAATTTAAAAGCTTATCAAAATGGAGTATGGGATTTGCTTAAATGTTTTAGTGCATTTAACATTGTATCGATTCCTAGACTTAAGAATGCAGTAGCTGACTTGTTGGCCACCTCAGTTGTGAGGCTTGTTCCCTCTAATAATCGGTGCTCTATTGAATTGCTTTTCAGGCCTTCAGTTCCAGATATGATTACCAATCTATGAGTGTTTGATGATGATCAACAAATCATAGAATGCCTGACAAATGACGAGACCTTCAAAGGGGCGATTATTGATGATGAAGAACATCAAGGAGAGCTAAAATTCGATAATTTTATTCCTAAAGGATTCAGGACTTTAGAGTGAATGTTTGATCTAAACGAGAAATTTAGAAGGCCAGTGAATGTGAAGACTCATAGCTCATCTCCACAGTTCGAGCTGATTAATTTGGGGACTGAAATTGAGCCTAAATATGTGAATTTAGGAAAGTGTTACTCTCCAGGTGAAAGGAATAAATTCATCAGTTTGTTCAAACAATACAAAGATGTTTTTTCCTGGACGTATGAAGATCTAAAGACATATGACACCAATATTATTCAACACGTTATCCCCATCAAATTTGGAATCAAACCTTATTAGCAGGCTTTAAGGAAAATGCATCCAAAATTAGAACCTTTGATTCAGAATGAAGTAAAGAAGCTGTTGATTGCTAGAATTATTTTCAAGGTTAGACACTTGGAATGGGTTTCAAATTTGGTACTAGTAAGAAAGAAATCTGGAGAAATTAGACTATGTGTCGATTTTAGAAACTTAAATCGCGCTTTGGATAAAGATAGTTATCATGTCCCACCCATGGAACATATATTGCAAATGGTTTTAAGTTTTGAAATATTCTCTTTATTAGATGGATTCTCAGGCTACAATCAAGTGTTAGTCGTTGAAGAAGATAGACTTAAAACTACATTTAGAACCAGATGGGGGATCTTTTCTTACAGAAGGATGCCCTTTGGACTCATAAACGTTGGAGCTACTTTCCAGAGGGCTATGGACATAGCTTTCTGCGGTCTGATTGGCCGCAGTGCTGTAGTATACCTCGATGACATCATGATATTCTCAAAGAAAAGAGAGGAACACGTGTTTTATCTAAAATAGATTTTTGAACGCTGCTGAAAATATGGTATCTCGCTAAACCCCAAGAAGTGCGTGTTTGCCGTTACTGAAGGTAAGTTGTTGAGTCACTTGGTTTCTAAGAAAGGGATCTACATAGACCCAAAGAGGATCAAAGCTATCGAATAGATTCCCTTACCCAATAATAAAAAGGGGATGCAATCATTTATGGGGACAATAAATTTCGTGTGAAGGTTTGTGCCAGATTTCACTCAGATTGTTCAACCTTTGCAACAAATGCTAAAACAAAGTGTACAATTCAAGTGGACTGATGTTGAGAAGAATGCATTCAGTAAAATAAAGACAGCGGTTGTGCATTCACCCTCCCTCAAGAGTCTGGATTTTGAGAAAGATTTTATTTTGTACACTTTCACATCTGATGATTCACTAGCAGCGGTGCTTACCCAGAAGGAAGATGGGGGAGATGAGTTCCCCATATCATTTATGAGCACTGGTTTGTAAGGGGCCGAATTGAATTACCCAGTTGTGGATAAACAATCTTACGCAGTGTTCAAAGTGGTGAAACAATTCAGACCATATATACTTAAGAACCGGAAAAAGGTAATAGTTCCACACCCAGTTGTGAGGTCTATTTTCATACAAAAGGAGTTAGGAGAAAGAAGAGGCAACTGGGTAACAACTCTACAGGAGTATGACCTTGAATTCAAGCTAGCATCCATAGTTAAATGGAAAGGATTGTGCAAACTGATGACTGAAAGTAAAGACAACGAAGAACATGATTGGGAAGACGAAGCTGAGTTACATTTGATGGATGGATGTCCTCTTTTCATAGCTCTGGACTCCTAGTATCGAGACCTTGTGCATTACCTTCAAGTGGGATTGTTACCGGAACATTGGAATTCTAAGCAAAGAAGAGCACTGCATCTTAAATCAGCCTCATATCAAATTATTGAAGGAATATTATTCAGAAAGAATTATGATGGAGTTCTTCTTAGATGCTTAGAGAAAGAAGATGCAAAGAAGGTCATGATAGATTTACATGATGGGCCTGCTGGAGGACATTTCTCTAGAGATACTACATCTCATAAAATTCTCAGAGCCGGATACTATTGGCCCACACTATTCAAAGATGCACACACCCATGTCAGAAAGTGCGACATTTGTCAAAGGTGTGGTGGAAGACAAGTTAAAGCAGCAGTACCATTAAATCCTGTGATGATAACAGAACCTTTTGAGCAGTGGGGGATGGATATCATTGGGGAAATAAAGCCAAATTCTTCCCTGCAACACAAGTATATTCTGACGGAAACCGATTACTTCACTCATTGGGTCAAAGCCATTCCGTTGCGTAAAGTGAATGAAGATGCAGTCATGAGCTTTTTGTAAGATCATATTATGACCAGGTTTGGAGTTCTAGTTTCTCTAGTTTTTGATAACGCTACTTATTTTTCCTTTATTAGATTAACTGCATTTGCTCATGAAAAGGGAATTAAGTTGCATTACTCTGCAAATTACTATCCACAAAGAAATGGTTTAGCTGAATCTTCGAACAAGAATCTGATTAGAATCTTAAAAAAGATAGTGATAGAAAACCAAAAAAGTTGGCATTTAGCATTACCAAATGCTCTTTGGGCTAATAGGGTCACCCCCAAGACTTCGTTAGGTGTGTCCCCATATACCCTTGTTTATGGAAAAGAGGTAATTCTACCCCCCAATGTCATGCTACCTTCTTCCATAATCGCTCAAGAATCCAGAGGATCAGATAATGAAGTCTTGCAAATGAGGATACATAATCTTTTGAAGGCAGAAGAGTCTAGATCCGGGGCCAAAGAACGTTTTAAACAACAACAGGAGGTAGTAAAGAGGTGGTTTGATAAGCACAAAGCCGGAGCTAAATAATTTGAGGTGGGAGATTTGGTCCTCAAGTGGGATCACCCTCATAATGAGAAAGGAAAACACATGAAATTCCAACAGTTATGGGTAGGCCCTTTCCAGATTGCAACAAAGCTTGGCCCCTCAACCTATAAGTTGCAGGATTTACAGGTATGGGAAGAGAACTTACCAGTAAATGGTTTAGTTCTTAAACCTTATTTTTGTTGATTCTAATTTATTCTGTTCCGTTTTGTACATAAATAAATTTCTTTGGTTGCTGATTTTGATTTGCTTGATTCCTGTTTTGTTTAGTTTAGATTTTGGTTGATTTCAATAAAAAGAGGCAAAATTTTGGTTGCATGGAGAGCATCATAATTCTAGATTAACTAGAATCCTTGATGATAAGACTGTGTATTATTGTGTTATCTGAAAGATTTTCTTCTAGTTTAACGGTTTTTCCTAAATGGCTATGGACACATTGAAGTCCCGCTTAATCCCTATAAAATAACTCAGGATCAAAAGGTCTGGAATACTATTTCGAGGCTCCATCCATCTTACACTTAAAAATGTCCTAGGGGGTTACAACGAAAGACCCATGGAGAGGAAGCAAGGTAAATAGTATATTATATATAAATGATCCCATGCCAATAATTGAAATCCAAAAGGCGGATAAGAGTCAAAAACTCCTATGAAAGAAATATGTATCAAAACAAAGTACTAAACCATATAAGTACTAAATTACCAAAAGTTCTTCTCCGTCCGTGAGCTGAAAGTTAAATACATTTCTCACACAAAAGGACACTATGGATAGAGGAGCCTGAATAAAAAAAATTCAGAAAGAAAGGAATGCAGGAGGACTCAAATGAAAGGACAAAGTCCAAAAGCACAAAAAGTGAAAAATGGCATGGGAATGAGGAACAAATGAATATTTCTGTTTACCATATGTTACAATCTTGTGGTGTCTAAGCTAGAAGCTACCTGAAGATAGAGGTAAAAAATGAAACTCATCTTCTTGGCCTCAAAAGAGTTATCTTGACTTTGAAATCTTGGGTTCCATTTTCCTAAATTGGACTATCATCAATGATTAAAGGTACATAGATTCGCCATTTGGGAAATCCAAACAACTAGAAGAATTCAACATGTTGGTTTTATTGTTAAATAGTCTATTACTTAAGGAAGAAATTCTCCAGAGATTCTGGGTTCACCGGGTAGTCGCCAATTGTTGCAGCTGCAACGTTTTCCCAAATTTTTAAAATTTTGGACCCTCCTTTTAGTTTTGTTTTGCCTAGATTTGCTTCTGATTGCTGGACATGGTTATCCTCTGCGGCAATTTTCGATCTTTTTAAATAGCTGAATGAATATATTTTGTCTACTGATGTTGTTGACTTGAACTTGAAATTTTGGTTTGTCATTATTTTTCGCTGTCGGGAAGTCTGTTGATAATGAATCGAGGTCGTAATCATCTACACAGCCGTCGTTGCGGAAGCCTACATATGAACGTTTCGATGGACAGTTTTGATGTTCACCGATGTGATTCATTGCTTTTACTTTTTTACTTTTGGCAGTTTTGTTCTATCATGGTCAGAGTTTTAGTCTTTTGCGTTGCCGCCATTTCAGATGGTAGTTTGCAAGTACCCCGACTGAAAGCCCATATCCTGTCGACTACGCTATTTTTTGCCTTTAATTGATTTGTTTTCTTTTCTCCATCGGAGCAGCTTATGACTATTGATCGGAGGGATAGTCCTTATGACCTCCGCCGTTGCGGCTGCTTTGTCAACTATCCGCCCAATGTTAGTGTTTCTAATCGCCAACACTACGGAGATGTTAAAGATTATAGCCCTGACACTTAGCATTAAAGGTCTCCGACGTCGATTGATTTAATAGTCTCGCACGACCCACAGTCTATTCGATGTCCGTCATTGCGGCTATGAATAGGACTTTTCCTCCGTATTTTAGTGTTTTCGATCTCCGATGCATGGACAGCGGTTTTTAGTGCTTTATTTTTTGGGTTTCCGCCGTTGCGGTGGCTTAGTGAACTAAACTTTTGACTTATAGTTGTTATGTTCATCGATGAGGATTTTATCTACCCGATGTTGAGTTTTTCCCATCGGTAAGGGTTTTTCCCGCCTATTTTGTGGGTGTTTTACCCTATCTTATGGGCGATGGAGGTTTTCTGATTCTTTCGTGATACTAGGTTTTTGCGATGAGAACATAGGGTAGGGCCTCACATTTGATGATGATTTTTATTGGTAGTGTATTTTACATTCATCGAAGTTAGATGTTCGAATACAATCCACATTAATGATGTATTTCTCGTTTTAACTGCAGACGGATTTAGAGGAATGTTCAGATCCAGTTTGATGATCGCTGCTGCAAAGAAGACGTATCTAAAGGACAAAGCAGAAGGGAGCTTGATGAAGAAAAGAAAAGTAAGAAGCAGATATGTTGCTCACTGAAGAAGATAGTGAAGGTTTGAGATCAACAGGTTATTGAGCAAAATCGATAGCATCAGAGGCCCAGGCTTGGGAAAAGTTAATCGGTCACCAAGCTGGTCCTTTTTTCTAAAAGTGCTCTTATAACCTTTTTCTGAAATGTAATGTATTGTATAAATCATGAGCACTCACAAAGGACAAAATTGCGAGATTAAATGGTTGGGGGAGCCCAAAGGTCACCCGGTGGGGCAACCCAAAGGTTTTGTTGTTTTTTCATAAATATAGGAAAGTGAGAGGGAATAAGGGCTTTTTCCCAGAGAAACTTTTGAGCTACTTGCTATAAGAGGAACTACTTCGTTTTTCAATAATAAAATTACAAATTTTTCTTGTTGGAGAAAGTGTTGTGTGGAATGTTCAAATGTGATGAAATGAACAATGTTGAAGGGGAACTATTTTGTTTTCAGATGTGTTTCATTAACTGTGAGAGCATTCTAACTTTCTATATTGTTTATCTAACCTATCATATATACATGTAGAAGTTTGTACTTGGAGAATTTTCTCTTTGCAGGTGAAGGAGGTGCATCCCTGAAAGCTTTGGAGAGAAACAAAGTGGGAGAAGACAAAGCTTGGATCAACCATCGATAATTGGGTGAGTCCAACATATCTTCCTATTTCCTTTCTGTACTTTAAAGCTGAGTGTCTGCAAGTTTTAGAAGTAAGTTGGTAACCCTAGACCCTAGGTTATAAGGGTGTTTATTCATGAACAATAGTGAAGGAGACCTAAGGAGATGCTAAGACAACCATTTGTTAGAATAATCAACCCATAGTTTACCCACTTAGACATTAATTCATTTATTTTTGTCTTATTTGCCTAGTTCATGTGTCCCACCTTGTGCAAGTTGCTAATTGCCTATCCATAGAGGTCAAACTTGCCATATCTTACTCATGTAGCGCTTGGGAAAGCCTTAGGAATCAAATCTTCTTTATTCCTGGCCTCCTAGGTGCCTATCTGCTTTTTCTGCTTTATTGCCTACTTTTTCAGTGTTTTAAGGCACATGGGAAAGCTAGATTAGGTGAGGTGAACTTGTTTTTTGTCCTACACATCCTCCTCTCTTTTCTCCATGCAAAAGCATGTATGATCTGCCATTCCACCACTCTTTAGCTTGCCTATGCCTTTTTTCCAATTCGTGAGCTCCATGACAGATTTGGGATCCAGCTTTTACACCTATGGGGGATTTGCTTATTTTTGGTAAGCCTGCTTTATGCTAGTTTTGGATGCCTCCTTATGCATTCGACCTCTTGATGTATTCTATATATTCAGCAATGTATGTTATTACAGGGTTGGCTATTTTACACTCAGTTAATATAATTTTGTGTTACAGCTCCATATTCAGTCTCCATTGTTAACAATTTTGCATGATCAATTGATAATTGTTGTGGGTAAAATTAATCTACTGCTGGCCTGAATTTCTACATGGTATCAGAGCCATTGTAGTTTGTTACTCTCCTTCAAAAATTGTTTTGCAGGTTTGACATCAAGACTGGGAGCCTTCTACTGACAGCCGGGACAGATTTTCTAAAGCTATGGATTCACAGAAAACTATCTTGACTCCCTTCAACTATTTTGAATGGAAAGCAGAGATGGACATCTTGTTGAGAGCAAAAGGCCTCTACAGGGTGACTATGGCTACAGAAGAAGATCAAATGGCACAATCGGAGAGATGAGGCCTATGGCCTCCTATGTCTCAGTATTT